>JANHZT010002724.1:65542-84288 GCA_032468215.1 Stegonotus admiraltiensis | reverse complement strand
CCTTACCACCAAGCCCCACCCACTAATTAAGCCACGCCCACAGAACCGGTAGCAAAAAAATTTAGATTTCACCCCTGGCTTAACTTCTTGTCAGGTTGCCTGACTGACAATTACTTAGCTGCTTTTTATTCTTCTGAAAACATGCTAAACTCACATCCCATTACTGAAAGGGTGTAGTAAGGGCATGCTTGGAACAGGTTGAAGAGATTTAGAATGACTGAGCTCCATCCTTGTGTAGGGGGAATGGGCAGTGCTGGCAGCAAGTCCATTTTTGCCCTTGTGGCTGGGAGCACCAGGAAATACAGGTAGTCCTTGACTGACAACCATTAGTGTAGTGGCTGTTCACAGTTACAACAGCACTGAAAAAAATTATTTACAACAGATCCCTACAGTTATAAATGCTGCAGCATCCCCACGTTTGTCATGTGATCAAAATTCGCTGACATCGCCATTTGCGAACTTCCCAGGTAGTTTCTGACAAGCAAAGTCCATGAGGAAAGCTTTTTTTTTTTTTGCCATGGTTGCTAAGCAAGTCATTGTTTAAGTGAAATGTGGTTGCTAAACGAATCCAGGGAGTAAAATCAGGCGTAACTCACTTAACATCTGCCTTGTGTAACAATGGCAATTATGGTCATAAGTTGTGGACTACCTGTAAGTTGAAGAGTACTTGTAACCTGCAAACAGGCATGGAGCCAGAATGAGTTAATTCCCTACAACATGTTTTTTTTTAATTGTTTTTAATTTAAGAAAACTAAAAAAACCTTGGCAGAAACAGAATGACCCCAATGGTGATCAAATTATGAGCATACAGTGGGCATAACCTGTGTCTCTTTCCTGTTTTCAACCCATCTTCCGGGCAGCACAGGACTCTCACCAGAAGGTGCTCATCCTAGTTCTTCAGTAGATATCCGGTGCTCTTGCAAAAGAATGATCAACGATCTTTGTAAGCAGCATGCATAAGATTGGAGAAGTATTTTGAAAGTGCCAGTCTGGCACTGTGTGTGCAGAGGCCTCTGAGGAAACAAGGTGTCCAGTCTCTCCTGAAGCCCAAGCCCAAATGATGCAAAATGCCAGGGAGGACCAGTCCAAGTCACTGGAGAGAAAGAAACATGCACACAACAAGAGAAAAGCAGTTGCTGGGCAGACTCTCTATTCCTGATTGTGTCTGCAACCACACTATTATTGAAACATGCTAGATCAAATCCATGGCCAAAACTGTATCAGAAGAAGAGGAAAAACATTATAACCAACGTCTATGGCAGTGATGGCGAACCTTTTTGCCACCGCATGCCAAAAGCGGGGGAGTGCGGGGGGTTGTGCACGTGAGTGCCCATACTATGCGCCACACCCCCACGTATGTGTGCATGACCCTCCCCATGCTTCCCTCGATTTTGGCACGTGATGGCACAGCGGGCTCGGTAGACCCGTTTTTTTGCCCTCCCCAGGCTCCAGAGCCTTTCTAGGAGCCTGGGGAGGGCGAAAATGGCCTCCCCCCCCGGAGGCCCTCCGGAGGCCAGAAATGGCCTGTTTGCTGACAGTGGGTCCAGAAGGCCTGAAAATCAGCTGGCCAGTGCGCGCATGTGTGCCAGAGCTGAGCTTGCGTGCCCACCGATATGGCTCCGCGTGCCACCTGTGGCACCTGTGCCATAGGTTCGCCATCAGGGCCCTATATCAAGGTGTGCATAATTAGGCAAAATGGGCCAAAAAAGAGATGTAACTGACACTGAAAAGTAAAAAAAATAAAATAAAAGTCAGACGGATGCAGCAATCTTGAAATTGTTAAGATATTGGGGCGTGATCACAAAACCATCAAAACATTTTGCTGCAAATAGTCAACAGGGTCACAAGAAACATGTTGAGAAAAAAAGACACACATTATTTATTTATTTGTTTGTTTGTTTGTTTATTATTAATATTTATATACCGCCCTTCTCCCCAAGGACTCAGGGCGGTGTACAGCCATAATAAAATACCTCAATACAAAAGTTAAAAGTAATTTACAATCAAATTAAACAATTTTGGCTCCCCATTTTAAACTATTTAAAACCATTTAAAATCCCCAAAATTTAACATCAAATTAAAAACCATTCCTTAAAAATCAGGCCAGTCCAGCTTCTTGAAAAAGAAAGGTCTTAAGAGCCCAGCGGAAAGTGCGGTGGTCCGGGATCCTCTGAACCTCGGGGGGTAGCTCATTCCAGAGGGAAGGTGCCCCCACAGAGAAGGCCCTTCCCCTGGGGGCCTCCAGTTGGCATTGTCTGACTGATGGCACCCTGAGAAGTCCCTCTCTGTGGGAACGTACTGGCCTGTGGGAGGCTATTGGTAGCAGAAGGCAGTCCCGTAAATATGCTGGTCCTAAGCCATGCAGCACTTTAAAGATGTTAATCAACACCTTAAATCGCACCCGGAAGACCACCGGCAGCCAGTGCAGCTTGCGCAGGAGGGGTGTTAGATGGGAGCGCCAAGACGCTCCCGCAACCACCCGCGTGGCCGCATTCTGGACCAACTGGAGTCTCTGGGTGCTCTTCAAGGGAGCCCCATGTAGAGAGCATTGCAGTAGTCCAGGCGGGAAGTGACGAGGGCATGAGTGACCGTGCGCAGGGAATTCCGATCTAGAAAGGGGCGCAACTGGTGGATCAGGCAAACCTGATAAAAGGCCCCCCTGGCCATGGCCATCAAATGCTCTTCCAAGGACAGCCATGTATCTAGGAGGACGTCCAGATTGCGGGCCCTCTCCGCGGGGGCCAAAGACTCACCCCCAATAGTCAGTGATGGCACCAGCTGACTATATCGGGAGGCCAGCATCCACAGCCACTCGGTCTTGGAGGGATTGAGTCGGAGCCTATTCCTCCCCATCCAGACCTGCACGGCCTCCAGACACGGCCTATAAATTTGAGAAGAAACAAAGTGAAGCTACCAGGAATCAATTATCCTCCAGTACTGTTATATTCCAGAACTGCAACCTACCTGGAGTGCCCAGAAGTACAAGGTGTTCAGTGCTCAGAGATATGGGCCAGGTAAGGAAGGCTGAAACCCGACCACCACTGAACAAGACAAATAAGTTGAAACGGCAAGACTGGGCCAAGAAATATCTGAAGACAGATTTTTCAAAGGTTTTATGGACTGATGAGTAACTCTTGATAGACCAGATGGATGGGGCCATGGCTGGATCAGTAACAGGCACAGAGCTCCACTTTGACCCAGATGCCAGAAAGGTGGAGGTGGAGTACTGGTATGGGCTGATATTATTGAAGATGAGTTAGTTGGATCTATTCAGCTTGAAGATAGATTCAAAATCAACTCCCAAACCTACTGCCAGTTTTTAGAAGACATTTTCTTCAAGCAGTGGTATAGGAAAGTCTGCATCTTTCAAGAAGACCATGATGTTTATGCAGGACAATGCTCCATCGCATGCACTGAGGTACTCCACTGTGTGGCTAGCCAGTAAAGGTCTTAAAGATGAAAGAATAATGACATGGCCCCCTTCCTCACTTGACCTAAACTCTATTGAGAACTTGTGGGCCCTTCTTAAATGGGAGATTTACAGTGAAGGAAAACAGTATCTCTCTGAATAGCGTCTGGGAGGCTGTGGTTGCTGCAGAACAAAAAGTTGATCGTTAATAGATCAACAAACAGACAGACTTCATGAATGGAAAGCTTATGACTATTATTGAAAAGAAGGGTGGGTATATTGATTACTGATTTTTTTTTTTTTGGAAATGTCAGAAATGTTTATTTGTACATTTTGAGTTGTTTATTATTCTCTTTAACAGATGCAAATAAATGATGGGCAAATTTTCATTTTTCATTTAGTTGCATAATTCTACACACTAATAGTTGCCCAATAATTGTGCACACATAGGTATTCTTCTAAGAAAGCCAAAACCTCACTTTTACTTTCTTAAATACTCAGGTTTGAAGTTTATTAACATTTTGGATTGACTGAGAGCGCTGTAGTTCTTCAATAATAAAATTAATCCTCCAAAATACAGCTTGCCTAATAATTATGCACAGTGTTGTTCACTATTCATTAGTAAGTGTACTGTCATTGGCAACCTTCAGTCTCAAAAGACTATGGTATTATGTTCTGGAAAGAGGTCCTAAAACTGCATCTGGCCAATTTGAGAGTGGCAATCCCTTCCACACTGAAGGCAGATACATTCCGTCCCTGCCCAGCCCCCAGATTTCGCTGGTTCCTGGACTGCCTCTTTGCCTCAGCCTACCGTACAAGTGTCTCTTTGAATTGAAGAAGGCCATGCTGCGCCTTTAGCCTCCAAGCTGGAACGATTAGAGGTTAAGGTTTCGCAGTCATTAACGTCCATTCCCAAGTCCTTTAGATCCCTCTTGCAGATATCCTTATATCGCAAGTGTGGTCTCCCTCCAAGGCGCTTTCCCTGCACTAGTTCTCCATACAGATCTTTCAGAATCTGACCATTAGCCATTCTCACAACATGCCCAAGCCAGCGTAGGTGTCACTGTTTCAATAGTGTATACATGCTAGAAATTCCAGCATGTTCCAAGACTGTGCTATTTGGAACTTTGTCATGCCAGGTGATGCTAAGGATATGTCAGAGACAGCGCATATGAAAGGTGTTCAACTTTCTCTCCTGCCGTGCATAAAGGGTCCAAGACTCACTGCAGTACAAGTGTGCTCAGGACACAGGCTCTATAGACCTGGATCTTTGTATGTTCCATCAGCTTATTGAGCCATACTCTCTTTGTAAGTCTGGAGAACGTGGTGGCTGCTTTACCAAATGTTTATTCAGCCCAGTATCTAAGGAGAGTGTATTGGTGTACTGTATGTATTATTTATAAGTGTACCGTATTATTTATATGTGTGTACAATTTCTATCTTGCCTTTCCTTGTTTGATAATTATTACCAAAGTGTAATGGCCAAAGGTTTGTCAGCTGGATCATCCAAGGAAGATCAACCTCTCAGGATTGAATTTTCCATTTCTAGTTATGATAGTGCCTTCTACCAGTGCTCAGCTGACTCAGTTCATTCATACACACTTTTTAAAAAAAAAAAATTTAAATTTTTTTTTTTGGAAACTTTAATTACCAGAGTTCCCTCTCATCCCACAGTAGCAATATTTTTGAATATAATTCCATTGGAACTCATAACCCGAGTACTCAAAGTTCATGATCAAATATATAGTACCCTTTTTTCCTTTGTAATATAATTTTGAGATGGTTGCAGATTAAAAGCAAAAAGCATAATTTAAAAAAAAAGAACAGCAGTGCAAGAGTTAACTTCAACATGAAAAAGAGAACACTTCAGGAATTTTTTTTAAAAAATGTTTATTTTTAGAAAATCTAGAAGGAAAAGGCAAGCAAATAAAATCCTTTTCTGGACATAGAAAGGTCTTAAGGTCTGGTCTTAAGAATCAACTCAAGGCACGTTTTCCTAAGGTGTATCCTTAAAAATACTTCACATCAGAAGATAACAGGCTTGGGGCACTGGGAAAAATCCTACAAGCATAATATTAATGTTGAGAAAACTTACAGACTTTTAGCATTTTAAAACTTGAAACAGTGAAGTATGCTTGAATTTGGATCAGTAGCCAATGTCAATGGCTAAGAATAGTCTTAATGATTCAGCTGTGATTTAGTATTTTGCACTAAATGAACTTTCCAATTAGTTTTTTAAGAATAACCTATACATGATACACTGCAGTGGAATGGTGTGAGGGCATTATACCAAGTCAATGGTTCTTTACATAAGCCTTTCCATGCTTGGGTTCAACTGAGTGAGTGATTCCCAAACCTGGGTAAATTGAGTAAAAGTAGTTTTTCTTTGGATGACAACATAGAGACTCATTAAGCAATCACAAGAGGGACATTTAAGTTGACTTAAAGTGTTTTACCTATAATGAGTAAAAAAAGGCTTTCTGATTAGCAGTTTTGAGGGATGGAGGAAAGACTGGAAAGCACTAAACTATGTTGATGAGAGCATTTCCTCAAACAAAATAATAATCCTGAAGCGCTCAGAACGGAACAGAAAATAACATCAGCAGAGTTGGAAGGGACTTTGGAGGTCTTCTAGTCCAACTCCCTGCTCAAGCAGGAGACTATACCATTTCAGACAAATAGCTGTCCATTCTCTTCTTAAAGGCCTCCAGTGATGGAGCACCCACAATCTCCAAAGGCAATCAACTCCACTGGTTGATTGTTTTATAAGGAAATTTTTTCTGCGTTCTAGGCTGCTTCTCTCCTTGATTAGTTTCCATCCATTGCTTTTTGTTTTGTTTTCTGGTGCTTTGGAAAATGAGTTGACCCCTTCCTCTTTGTAGCAGCCCTTCAAATATTGGAAGAGTTATCATGTTACCCCTAGTCCTGCTTTTCACTAGACTAGACATACCCAATTCCTGCAGTTCTTTATGTTGTAGCCTCCAGCTCCTTATCACCTTTGCTGAACTTCTCTGCACTCTTTCCAGACTCCCTTCATCTTTTTTATATTGTGGTGACCAAAACTGGATACCGTATTCCAAGTTTGGTCTTACCAAGGCC
This sequence comes from Stegonotus admiraltiensis, assembly GCA_032468215.1. Lineage (NCBI taxonomy): Eukaryota > Metazoa > Chordata > Lepidosauria > Squamata > Colubridae > Stegonotus > Stegonotus admiraltiensis. The sequence continues at coordinate 77,780 of JANHZT010002724.1, read as the reverse complement.
TTATAAAGCAGTAATAACACTTTATATGATCTTGATTCTATCCCTTGGAGGAGATTCTCCAACAAGGTAGATCTGAGGATATCTTGCTTAAAAACTCAGCATCTTCTTGGTGTGCAATATTCTCAAGAAAAAAAAATATTCATCAGAAGCTCCAGATCTCCATCCAAAGACATTTTTCTGAACAGTGAAGACAGCTGTCTCTTTAAGTCTCCTGATTCTTTTAAGCACACTGGGCATACTAAGGTATACTTAAATTACAAGTCTTGTATTTATTATAAAATATTAAATATTTTAGAAATATTAAAATATTCTTATTCTCTAGCCTGTTTTCCAAAATCTTATTTCCTTAATTCTTTTGGAGGCTTCCAGTTGCCTTGGCTGATTTTTCACATCCTTTCCCCCAATCAGATATACTATCTTTAATTAAAGAGATATTTTCCAAATCAAAGCTGGAATTTCATCCTCAAGCACAATCTGGTGTGCAACCAATTTCCTTCTGGTCCACCTGCTATTGGAGTAATAAGACATGAACAGCATCTGACACAATCCTCCTATTTATTTATTTATTTGTTTGTTTGTTTGTTTGTTTGTTTGTTTGTTTGTTATTAAATTTATATGAATGAGAAAGATCATAAGTGCTTTGGAATTTCTTCCTTACTGATAAAACACACATTTAGTTGGTTAGATAACATTGCAGTATGTTGTAAATCACTGGTGGAATTTTGCCAGAATCCTTCACATCTAGCACATCAGGGGATCTTTGATCTTTTAAGAAATTCAAATTAATAAATGATCTGCTGCAGGAACAATTATGTGCCCATGGAGCAACCTAGACATTTGCCTTGGGCAGCACAAAGGGGCAGAACAGTTGGTAGAAATGGGTCTGCAGACCAGTGCAGTAGAAATCCTCAGGTTATAATGACTAGAGCAACCACTAGATATTGAAAAGTTCCTGAAAAAAATCCAACCCTCTGCTGCTATCTGGTGGACATCCAGATTTTTTGCAGTCCAGAACAGTAAGCATTGCTTCTTATTGCTGCACACTCCAGCCATAAAGAGAACACTCCCCCAAATCCCTTTTCCTGCACTTTCTTCCCAAGAGTTGCTTGTGTTTGCAAACTAGGGCACCAAAACAGGTCTGCTCCCTTGTATACAATCATTAGGTCTTTGACTGATGACTATTATCAGAATGATATGTCTCCTCTGAGTAATTTATTTTGGAGTCCAAAGAGCTCTGCTTACATCTCTGCATAGCATCCTCTTCCAAAAAGGATCAGAAACATGATTTCTTGTTATTTCATCCACATTCTGCAAGACTTCATTCATAGTAAGTTTTTGATTTTGCAATCCTTCCAGAAATGCAACAGCCATGCTATTTGGAAAGTTCTGAGAAATGAGGTCCAGGGAAATGAAGGAACCCTACTTTGGAAGAGTGGATTTACTACAATAAGGAGGATGAAATATCAGAACTCCAGAAATATCAATCTCTATACAGACTTTATTGTATACATGTCTGTGTTCATATTTACCCAATATAAATCTGGGGTAATACCAATTGAACCAACCCTTGAATCCACTTGCAACTGTTTCTGCCCTTCCTCAAAGCTAGGAAGACTGTCCCAGATCCAGTAACCCATTTCTTTAAACAAAGAATGTGCCTAGGCATTACCAAACCACATCCAAGTCCCAAGGTGACTTTTCTATTAATCAATGCTGTATCAGATACCGTTGAAACCAATTACAAACACTTTTGAAATCATTTGCCAGAAAAATTGAGAGAGTTGGAATTCCCCCCCTCTGGAAGGTACTCATATCCTCCACATCTACAAAATTATATTTGGTAAGGTCTGACTTTTACTGTTTAAATGCAAAAAAGCACAGATTTAAAATACCTCCTGAGACTGCCTACTGTTGAACAGCCTATATTATTAGGAAATGTTTCTTGATGTCCAATCATAATATGCTTCCTTACAATACAAACCTATTGTTTCATGTCATCTTCCAGAATTAAATTGAACTGATTTATCCCAACTTGTACATTATAGCCCTCCAAATACTTGAGAGATACCATCTTTCCTCATGAACTTCTCTTAACTAAACATACTGTATATAACTTCACCAACCATTCATCACAACTTTTTCCTTCTTGGTCGCTTATCAACTTGATTGCGTTCCTCTGACATGCTCCATTTTTAAAATTCTAGATTTTGACAGTCACCAAGACACTATTATCAGCAAGACTTTTACTAAATTGTAGGTTTTGCAATTAACTTTAAACAAAGTTAGATGTTGGGAAATTATCTATGTTATATGATATTTAGTAGCATATTTATACTACTGTATCATCCTATATTGATATATTGAGAACAAACCCATTCTTCTTAAATAGCCAAAGAGCACTATCATATATATTCTGTCTTTAAGTCAATATTGACTCATGTCAATGACCTAAATTAGTTTCTGCAGTTTTCTTGGCAAGATTTTGCTGAGTGGTTTGCCATTGCCTTCTTCCTGTGGCTAAGAGATAGTAACTGGCCCCAAGTCATACAGATGGCTTCTGCCTCAGGCAAGACTTGAATTCAGAATCTGGTACCTTAACGTCTACACCAAACAATTATGCAGACTTTTGTTAAAAGAAGAATGGAATGGACTTTCCTGGAATTCTATGTTTCATGTGGGAGAGTCAATTTGGAATGCATAGGATTGGCCAGTTGTATCCAGCATTTTCTAACAGAATCACTTTGGAGCATGTCACTGCAACATCTGAAAGGAAGAGAACCCAGTCAACTGCAGAAGAAAGGTAATGTATCCTATTGTTTTGCAGCCGTCTAAAGTCCCTAGATAGAATAAAAGAAAAAGATCAGACTCTAAGACATTTGAGGGTTTTTGTTTTTTAAAAAATTCAAATTAATTTTTTTTGTCCATTATCAACCAGTGCCATTAGGAAACATAAGATGGCATTGTTGCAATAATTGTTTGTTTAATAGAAATCCTTACTTAAAGAAAATGTTTATTTGTGAGCAAATATTTTAAAACCAGGTGCATCCTGGCAAACTTCTAATGTACCAGATTTAGCTGCAGCAATGCAAATAGATCGATGGGTTGTTAATTTTGAGCAATGCCAACGAGGCGGATTAAAAAAGCAAGAGGTTAAGAAAACAGGAAGGAAAAAAAACCCCTAACATTTAAAAAAGTAATAAAGAACAAAATGTTCTTCCAGAATAACTGCTCCCTGCAGGAGCTATTTTTAACTTCCTTGGAGGCAACTTCCCAAACCAAAAGCTGTTCAAAGCTCCTGCTTTTCACCTCCTACACAAAGATATTACATACACACAGAGGGAAGCAAACAAAAAAACACAAACCAATAGATGAGTTCACTTACGATAAACTAAGATGGTTTGCTGAAAAAAACATGATTGTATATACACATTAGATGAAACAATGTGAGTTCTTTTTGATTTTTGATACATTGTGTGATGTGATATCAAACATGTAGCTTGTAAATAGTTATGTTTTAGTGTATTGTAGATATTGAATACACTAACTTCAATAAATCACAAATAAACCATGTCTTAAGGTAGATGCATCACTGATGCAAACATTAAATCATGCTTTACCAACCACAGTGGTTGTATTTACATAGCACAGAAGCCAAAACTAAACAAATCAAATTATAGAATAGAAAAATGCATGGAGCAAATATGTATTCCTTTTCAAATTATTTACCAATCACCTATAACCTGACTTTTCTTGCCCCCTAAACTAGGAGGAATGTGTGTTGAACATGTTCATTGCCTTGAGTTATTTGTAAAAATAATAAATATTAAATAAATATTTATGTAGTTGTCTAACAAATTAAGTTGCTTAAACAACCTAATTTGTTTGCTTTAAGGACTTGATAGATGTTACTTGAGCATACCTGTATGTTTGAAAGCATATTCTTATTCCTTACAAATCTGCACAGCTCTGATGCTTATTTCAGGGCTTATAGTTCAATTTTCATGGGCATCATTCCTCAATATGGCAGGAACTATGTAGTCAATTTTCGGCAGCTATGGATATATAGCACTTCAAGCAGGAATGGCCAACATCATGTGGGTTGCAGATAAAAATAACAGGTGAAGTCTCAATTCCATCATCTTGTTTTGACAATAGCCTGTAGATAGGCTTGGCTCCAAGGATGAAGAAAAGGACTTGGAAGCCATGTGGTCTCAAACGGCAAGCTGCCTATCTGTTCATTCACCCAGCCCACCAGATGTTGCAGAAGTAAAACTCCTAATGATCTGAATACTGGCTATGTTTTTTTCAAGTCTGTAGTCTATATGGATATGATGTGAAAGAATCCTGTTGTGTCTGACTGAAAATAAACCACTATTTCAATGGCCTTTAAAGCACACACCTTTTCATTGGCTTGCTTTAAAGGTATTCCACTTAAGAGAATACCAAAAATGATTTTTAAAAAAAAAATATTGTCTCTGATCTGTAATAAATCTTTGATTTCATTTTATTAGCTTTTAATTTGTAGGTGATGTTTGTGTAATGCTTTAATCACAAAAATATGGTTTATATTCATCATTTTCATATGTAAATATTTGTGCTGTTTGCTTATATATCATTGGTATGTCTGTCTATTACAAATATAATTGATATGTATTATTAGACCACATTCATTCATTGGACATTCAGTTAACCTTTTTGTAATTACTGCATGAAGTTGAAGATAGTTTTCTTTCTCTTTATTTGTGCAAGAAATCGGTCGGCCAACACTAAGTTAATTATGACCTCTGGTTTTATTCTTCCCCTCCCCTTCCCTCCCCTCCCCAACCCAAGCCCAGCAACCAGCTACTTCTGTTATGAGCATCTTTTTAAAGAGGAATTCTCTGCTTTAAAGATCACTTTCTCACCTTCACATTCTTAACATATATTCTGGTGCCTGTTTATGCTTATTGACTATTTGCTTTATAGTATATTGGATGCCCTACAATTAGGTGTTTCCCTTTCCTTTGTACAGCAACAACTTAGGATAAAACGTATTTTCCAATAATTGGACCTGTCTTCATTTTTTTCTTCAGCAAATAACAAAAAGGAAAATAAGGGAACTGGGAAAATAGTACTAAAATGATTTGTGGTACAGGTAGTCCTCAACTTACAGCCGTTTGTTAGTGATTGTTCAAAGTTACAACAGCAGAGGAAAAAAATGACTTATGACCTTTCTTCATCCTTACCACTGCAGCACCCATGGGTCACATGATCAAAAATTGGTTGGTTGGCAATTGTTTCATATTTATGATGGGTGCAGTACCCTGGAGTCATGTGATCACCTTTTGTGATCTTCTGACAAGCAAAGTCACTGGGGAAGCCAGATTCACTTAACAACTCGTTACTAATTTAACTAACTCCTTGAACAACTGCACTGATTCATTTAACAACTGCAGCAAGAAAGTTTGTAAAATGGAACAAAACTCACTTAACAACTGTTTCACTTAGCAAAAGAAATTTTGGGTTCAATTATGGTTGTAAGTAGAGCACTACCTGTACAGCAACACTCCTCCAAAATCTGTTTATAATATTGGTAAACCAACCCAACTGACTCTGGGGCAGTATACAATCAAAAAGCAATTTAATCTTTTTTTTCATCCCAAACCCATTCCTGATTCATCACAGGGCAATTCATATTCTTTGACCTTAAAAAGGATGGAGACACCTTCCATCAGTCTCTCTACAGTTATTCTTGGCCATCAGGGCCTAGAAGAGAAGAGATGCAATGCAAACTGAATTGTCTAGTAGTCAACAACTGATCCATTTAGCAAACTATCCGTAAGGATATTCTGATTTATTTCCTCAACTTTCCAACTGAAGTTTTAAGGAGCTTGCAAACCACGACTTCATATGCACTCTGTGCATGAAAACCAGCAATGAACCTTCCCAAATGGTTTTCCTGTTGTCCCTTGAGTGCAATGTAGAATATTCAACAGAAGCAGAACAAATTAAAGAGGTGACTTAATCCACCCATTACATTAGTTCAAAGAGCAAGTAGTGGTCTAGAAAATCTTGCTTAGAGGTCAATTCCCCCCAAGTAATCCTTTCAAAATAATACTTGAGAAGAAAGTGAGAGCAGAGAACATGCTTTATTGAGAAGTTGATACACTGATAGCGTATTCTAAAATATCCAGGAAAACAGTTTTGCTTCTGTACAAGAACAACCAGCCTCCCTTTGTCACAAGAAAGAGCATTACCCCATTTTTTGCAATAATCTAGAAGCTGAAAACAATTGCCAGACAATGTTCAGAAATAGAAATCCTGCAGACTAAGGATGGCAATAAAAAGGCAGAACCAAACACAAGAACCAACAGGTAGGAATTCTTATCTAAAAATCCTTGGTGGAGATTGAAGAAGTCTATTTGTTTTTCTCAAGATGGGAGACAAAAGGACAATTTTTAAAGAAATATTCTGCTGAAAACAGATTGTATGTCATGCAGGTGTCTACTATTGAAAGTTGCATGCTAGGCAGGAGTGAAAGGCATATCTGTATGGATATCTGCATGGATATCCTCAGGATTTTTCATATATGTCACCTAACCTTACCATTAAAAGCCACACTCCTCCTTTTGTGGAAACTGCAATTAGAGTGCAGAACCCACAAGCTCATTTTTCTGCAGCCCCCAAACAAACAAAACATACTATCTCTTTGCATAGTCCACCATGCCAGGAAGAAAAACAAATCACTGCCTCAGTACAGGAAGCATTCTCAAGATGAAACCCAGGATGTAAATGTCCATACTTCAAGCTGGCTGAGCACAATCATCCGTTAATTTCCACTGGGGCTACTTTGATCTGCTGCATGTAAGTGTACTCCCAGTGCCAGGTTTCTCTGTGTCTCATTTGGAAAATGGTTCCCATCTCAAATACTGGTATATTACTGCATAATATCATGCATATCCATAGCCAAAAAATCAGCCAGTAGAGCAACCCAATACAGCACAGAGACGGCAGAGACACAGCCCAGCAGCTGAGACATAACTTCACACCAATAATACAGGCAAAAAGGAAAGAAGCCTTATAAAGACTATTGGTAGGGCAATTCTTTATGCATACATTGCTACCTATACATAACTGGAACCGTAGATAATAGTGTAGCAGACTAGCCAAAGTTTTCATCTTTTTCCTTTTGTAATATAGGAAGATTGGGGTTTTAGAAATGGGCAAATTAAAATACTTGTATTTTAACTTATAAATAATTATCTTTTGGTAACCTTGTATAATAGACTTTATTTTCCATTTGTAAAACAATAAAGATTATTTCAAAAGTACCCATAACTACCCACCTGCCCTCAGTGGCTTCTGAGCCAACTCTCAACATTCATTTATGGAGCAGAATAGCTGAAGCTGTCAATCTCCTTACAGACTGCTTGAAAAAAGAATAAGAAAATTATCAGACCAAGGCAGTCTCATTGGCAGGGAAAATCTGCAAAGTGACAATGTAGGTCCTCAAAAATACAAGCCATCATGAACACTACATTCAGTCAGCTGCTGCGAATTGCCCTGAGGCCTGGCATTAGTATATCCAGCAGCTTCACAAATTGAATAATAAATCACAAAACTGCCAAATGTATATAGCGATGTACTGCAAAGGAATAATTTGGTAAAAAGAGTAGTGTTCCCCCACCAGCTGATGAAATGTGTTTCTATGCATATTCCTTGGGCTTCAAGCATAGGAGCCTTGAAGTAGCTAATCCAAAATGATGAGGCATGCCAAATTAGAAAGATGATGCTATGCCAAGGCTCAAATGTTGATCTTGCAATTTTTTCCCTACAAAGTTAATTTAATTTACTCTTGAAATGTATTGGCAGTCTATTCAAAAATTGCCATCAGGGTCACTTGTTCAAATTTACAGCAGATTGAATGATGGCATCTTGTCTTTCCATTTAGGCATGCAATCAAAACCATGTGGCATTTTTCCTGCCTGATATCTCTTCCTTGAGGATCTGACTATCCCGGCTACAAAATCCAATTCACAGAGGGCTGACTCATTGCTTCTGATACCCTGTATCCAAAATTATAAAACCATTACTATTCTCAGAAACCAACGCCAGTTTGGAGCTTCCTTGCCCATCAACTCTTTTGGTGGACTGAAGTGGGAAAAATATTTTGATGACAATGTTGGAATACACAGGTGCCAAGATCAAGGAAGTTTTGGGTTCTGCAAATAAATGTGAGAAATTTGCACATCCAGAAGCAATTCAGGATTCCAGGAAGCACTGGATCATTTCTTACTTGTACCTTGTCAACATGTGATTAGGAAATAAGTCTCACGGACATACATTTAGACTGTATATACACATGCAGCAGAATGGCAAGGAAATGTAGGGCAAATAGGATAGATTGGAACATTTCAGAATACAGGCACAGGATTGCTGGGGTTTTTTAGTGCTCTCTTATCTATTAAACATGTGGATGAATGCTAGTATAGAAATGGGACTAATGAGAATGTCTGTCCCTTGCCCCACTAGCTTTACTTTGTTTTTAACAGAAAAAATTAAAACGGATGTTTCTCTGCCCCCATTGGTAAAATGAAGCAATATGATTCTTTCCATCACATTTGCAATTCCACTATATTGTACAGGTCTCAGAGGGCTAAACAGAAGTTATAAAACTAAAAATGTGAGAAGCAACCCTAGTTTTTGTGCTAGGAGCAAGTAACTGATGGAGGAGCAACTAAATCCTACTGCACTTTCTTGAGGCCATGTTAATATTGTCCAGAACTCTCATCTTTTCAATCTTGCCCCATAGACAAGGTGTCTGATCAAAAATGTTCTATAAAAAGTAAAACACTGCAGAAATATCTGAAAGGGAAGAGATGGAACCAAGAGCAATCACATGTCCAAGGTCTGGAAGGATGTTTCTAGTGCTGGGAAAAGAAAAAGTACCCACAGTGGTGATGATGGCAGCACATGAATGGGATGTTCGCACTTCTTGGAGAGACTGGTTAATTAAGTGCCTTTGGGAGGGGTCCATTTCAAACAGCTGGGATCCATGATTTTATTGCTGTTGCACCTTTTGGCCTCTTTGGCTATCCATTCATCAATAAGATCCTGAGAAGAGTAAGACAAAAAGAAAGGCAGATTAAAGGCTTGGGGAAATTTATCTGCAGAAGAAATAACTATAACTAGTATTGACAGAAATTTCAAGCTAAGAGAGCCAGAACAGTTTTGTTATTGCCCCTCTCCTTTGGCACAGTGTTCCACCTGAAGTCAGATCAGCATCAATCCTGCAGGTGTTTAAGAAAGCTCCGAAGAAATAAATATTGCTTAGTCATCTGTAATTAAAGTGGTCTATATAAAGAAACAAAGACATGCATGGTTTTATGTCAGAAGGACAGTTTAATAGTGCTGCTTTCTGTGTGTAGGTCCAAAAAAAAGTCTGACTGATTAATTTTGAAAGAGTCCTATTTTCCAGTATTTTTGCTATAGGTAGAAAATTGATACCACATTATTTCAGGCTTACTGTTTTAGAGAGCAAAGCTGTAATAATTTAGTTGCATAAAAAAGAAGGAAATGTACTGAAGGAAAGCTTTAAAAAAACAAAGTGTTCACTTGTACTGATTTTGTCATAATTCATTTTTTCTGTTCCCATGGTCGCCACAAATTTGGTGAAATGACCATTTTGTTCGTAAGTCAGAATGCCTCATTCCTGGTATACTTAATATTTTTTTAAAGTTCATCAGTATGATGGGGGAAGAGAAGGTACTTTGGTTGCTATTATTAGACTGTGACTCAGAAACCTGAGCAATTCTTCCAAATCATCCAGAGCTAGTTATAAAAATAAAACAAGATTTATCTTCTGCTCACTCTTGGTTGAGCCTGTGCAGACTAATTAATATTGCAGTCATAAATATATACAAAAAATATTGAAGAATTAATATTAACAAACACAATGAGACTTTCTTTTAGGATTGCTCTGTACCCATAAGCTATTAACAGGAGATAATTCCTTTCTAGGTAAGTTCCAATTTATCTTGGAATTTAGTCCCCAAATATGCCACTCAAAGGTCAAAGATAATTCTCAGCTTAAGAAAGAATATATGCCCTGTCCTAAATAAAGCATCCCAGCGTTAGTTGGTACCATCTATATTTCTTTTTCTCCATTTGTAGTGTCACGCCTCTCCTATTCATTGTTTATATTATTATTTCTTAATATGTTTCTGTCTTGTTTTTTTAAGCAAACACAATAAATGGAACCAGTACCTATCACAACCATAGGGAGTGAAAAATTTAAGGTATCAAAGGAGAAACAGGAACACTATGTAAATATTGCTTTCTTCGGTCATCCAAAAATTCTATAAGCAATTAGTTTTGCTTTATAGAATGTTTACAGTGAGGATGGAATGGAAAGCTCTTTAGCTCTCCAGGCACTGGACACCCAACAATATTCAGACAGCTATGGTTCCCAGGAAAACTGAAAAGAGTCCTGCAAAAGATTTCTGGGTTCAGATAATGCATACAGACTCCTGTTTTCCGATGCAGCATATCTAGGACAGAGGAGTAATCCCCCTCCCGCAAAAATTTCTTAGAACATACAGTCAGTACCCACAAACTTCCCAAACAAAGATGCAAAACTGCAAGGCAAACTCTTACTTGTCTTTTTAGGACCAGGTGTTTGCCTTTCCAGTACTTGAGCATCTGAAGGGCTTGCAGAGTGCTAACAATGTCAACAGGATTGACAGCTGTCTCTTGGCTGATCTCTGGAATAAAGAGATACACGAGTCTATTATTAATGAAACAAATACATGGGATGATCTGCTTTAAAAAATGCTGTTTCCTGCCCAGTCACACAAAGACTGGAAGCCAGAAAACAAGTTCCTGTGGCTTTGTAAAAGAACAGAATATATCATTCTCAGAATTTATAATCTCAAAGATAGACTGAAAGCATGCCCTTCAGAAGAGAGGGAAAAAGACTAAATGTTATTTTCTCCAGTCAAGGGTTAACTGCTTTCCATAACCCTTTGCTCATCCAGATGAACCACAAAAGCAGAATCAAACAAATTTAACAGTTATGAGATACCATGTCTTCTCTGATACTGGAAGACAGAATAGAGATGTATTTTAAGCTTCTATTGTTTGGAAGCATCTCACATTTTTTCCTCCTACAGGAAGAAAAATAGATTGAAGTAACTGGGTTGGAACTTTTTCAAAACATTTGTGTTTTGAAGCATGCATTTATTTATTCTCCATTTAGATTCCAGATTATTTTGAAATTCATTGGACAGGATAAAAAGTAAGGATAGGGAATGGGGAAGACAGCATCTAGGGAAAAGCAGCAATGAAAGATAAAAGAGAGATTATCAGACTTTTTAATCTCTGGACACCTTGACCAATTCCTCAATAGGTTCTTAAGTTTTATTCATTTTAAAATACCTCCTTTTTTGCAACATGGTAAGAGATTCACGGTAAAAGTAAATTGAGAAAAACTGCTCCATGTGGCCACAGTGAAGTGAGAGTTAGAATTTAAGGAAAGAGAGTGGAGAAAAGTAGAACCCACCTTTGATGGAGATTTCTTTGCCTTGGAAATTATGCAGATAACGGAGAAGAACCTCCTTCCAGTAACTACGGTAGCTGATAAGTCCCAAGTCTGAGAGGGGCCTTTCTGGAGAGCCAACTTTCTCTTCCACTTTGGAGAGTAAATAGCCTGTTTAGAGAGCACACACACACTTTTGCAAATTGCTCTTAGAGATATTTTTAGACTATTTCCACCACAGTTCCATACATGGATTTGTAAGCCCCTTATTGGAGGGCTCAAGTACTTTGTGGTGGACAAACCTCTCCAAAATTCAAATTTCTTGAATTTAGTGCACATATGAAATAAAATGCAACTCCACAAGGCAAATTTTAAACTGGTTCAAAATGTAACATTGTCTGGGACAAGTTAGCAACCTATCTGAAATTCCCCCATTGAGCCAAACCACCTACCCACGATACCAGACTGTACAGAAATTGCTATCCAATCTATCAAGATGTGAGTAAATATGGAAGACTGCACTAGAATATTCATTTTTGCTGAAATCAGATGCAAGACAGATGCTCTTTCATGTTATTACTACTATAAATACTTGGCAGCAAATTAGAACTCTAATGCAGAATCTGCAGCACAAAGAGCCGTGCTGGTACAGTGGACTAAAACACTGTTATTAACATCTGCTGCTTGCAATTACTGCAAGTTCAAATCTCACCAGGCTCAAGG
>JANHZT010002724.1:0-11429 GCA_032468215.1 Stegonotus admiraltiensis | reverse complement strand
TCTCCTCTCTGGGGATGAGGCACTGCCTGAAAGTTCACACAGCCCTGTGGGGTTGGCTGGTGTCCCAAGAGCCCACTTCGATTTTTCAAATGATTTTTGGCAGGCCATAATTATTCTTGCCTCCCTCTTAAAAAATTAATTTTGAAATTATATTTTGACATTTTATTGTGCACCACCCACAGTTCCTCTTTGATGGAGATGGGCAGTTCAGTAAATAAATAAAATAAAATAAAACAAAACAAAACTCTGCTACACAAGAAGCAATTTGCTGCTTGAGCAACAAAGCGGATGCCCTTCAGGCAGCTTCATTGCCATCTTTATTTCACCGTCCGGCCCCCAACAACCGTTGCTCTCGGGAACGTCACTCCCCACCTCTTCTCACCAGCAATGAAAACATGACACGAAGTTCGACTCTGCCGGGTAATCACGGCAGGCGCGCTTGATGACGTCAAAAGCAGTCGCCCTGCTCCTACGCTCCTTTATAATTTCGTGGCGTGTAAGAGGCGCATTTCCAGCACGGAAAAGCAAACGAACACATAGCACTGCACGGGAAAAAGAAAAAAAAAGGATGCCGAAATCCTTTTTTTGTCCGGTAGTTTCTCTTCAGCAGGGTTAGGCTGGTCAGGCAGCGTATTAGTTACCTCCGCGTGGAGTTGGAAAGGTCCTTTTTAGTCCACGGCGCAGCCGCCTCTATGAGGCCCTCTTTTCCGCCACCGTTGTTGCCGGTGCGGGATGAGTGCGTGGAGCTATCACCACTGAGAGTAGCTGCACCCGAAACTACTGCACTGTCGGCCATGGGGGCGACTGGGGGTTCAGGAGGCGGAGGGATTTGGTTTTTCTCTGAGCGGCTACGGTTGCCTCTCTGTTGCCTTGGTGTCTTCGTGTGTTACTTCTGGTACGGCGTCCTGCAAGAGACAATGTAAGTCACTTGAGGAGAACGCTTTCTTCTTTGCAGGGCTGGCAGAGATGCTTTTGGTTCTGGCTGGCGGAGATTTCACTGCGCGTTCTGAGAAACTCTTCCTTCCCAATTAGATGTTGATCACTCCGTCTAAGTACCTGATCTGCTTGATCACTTCGTTATTTTGACCCAGATAACAACCTGCAGGTTCCCTATTCCTCTTTTGAAATTTGTCGTTCTTTCTGACGGTCTCCGTTTCATCTTCAGAGTTTAAATTTACCAAGATCATATTGTTAAATGTGCTATATCTGGACTGTAAAAAATCAGAATGTCCACGTAGCCGCAGAATTTACAGTAATCCAGATACGATCTGTCTAAATTTAAGTCCATTGATTCAATGGATCTAGTCTAATTAAATCTATAGGACAAGTTGTGCAGCAGATAGAAACCCCATAGATGACTATGCTTTACTACTCCTTATGGATGGATAGTGGACAAAAACATAATTATTCAGACTGTGTTAGTTTCATGGTTATTAAAAGCATATAAATTTTCCTACAAAGTGGAATTGGCAGTATACTTGTATTTAATGCCTCACTGAGATTTTAACCTGTGTATTATTAGAGTTTACTGATGGCCAGTTCAAACTAAGGAAGGAGTTTTGGCTTGGTCACATATCTTTCTGAGATTAGTGCAGTATGTTATAGCGAAGCACATTCCAGTCAGTTGTTTCTTTAAAAACAGACCCCTAATTTTGTAACATTTGTTTATTATTTTTTTATTACATGCAGAGATTTAATTGATCAGTAAAATGATTAAGGTTAATGGTTTAAAATAAATACAGAATGATACATAATCTGTAATATAGCCTTAAACTGTAGTACTTGCTATACTTAGTTAGGAATAACAATTGAACATAGTTGGTCATACTTCACATAGAATTTCACAATCCTAATAAAAGAAAAAGTAATTCTAAGTATGTTTGTGTTCAGTGAACTTAATTCCATTTTTTTTTCATATTGGGTTTACCTCAAATCATTATTTTTTTTAGAATTGTTTACTTTAAAAATATAAAAACTAAATTACAATTTCATGGCATAAAATAAGAGCAGTTTTCAAGTTGCTCTGAAAAATGTGAGTTATATAATAGGTACTTTGATTTCCCTAGTTAATTTGTAAGAGGTTTGAGACTTTATATTTAGTCTTCCAATATATGATTCTCTCTTTGATCTTAAATCATTTCTTTTTATTTCCTCCTCCACCTTAAACAGATGATATATGATCTTTCTTATATCTGTCAATATATTTCTTTTGTTAGCAAGCTGCTATCTAGTGGTTCTGCTGGGAAGATCCCATCAATATAATAAAAGCAATGATTTTCATATTCTTGTGAAAGGACAAAGGTTGCCCAACAAGAGCATTTGCTTGGTGCTGAGTTTCCTTTTAGTGAATGTAACTTCCAGAGAAAAGATTGTAATTGCCTGTGACTCATTGGTGGAACCTCCTGTGTGTTTTTCCCCCTACAGTACAAGGGGCAAATATGGAGAAGGAGCAAAGCAAGAGAAATTCAGATATGCTCTGTCTTTAGTCTTTATTCAGTGTGTGATGAATGCCATTTTCGCTAAGCTGAGTAAGTACATTAAAAAAAGAAATCAGCAAATGATCTGTTTTACATTCTCTTGATTCTAGAATCTGTTAGAAGACTCCAAATCCAAACACCAGTTTTCTTTTCTTTTCTTGTGTGGAAAGAATGTACTATAATTAGTGAAATCTATAGGGAGGGCGGGAAAAACAAGATGGTGGACACAAGTTACATCATACCACTATTTTTTTTTTTTAAAAATTGAGAACCACCCTCCTTCCCACCAGAGGACACTGCTGGCTGTGATTTGCTGGCTATTTCAAATCCATGCATAAACTTCAATCTCTCTTTTCTGTTGCTTATTGTGGCAGTAGTCATTGTTCTCTGGTGGTTCTTCTTAGAAAGAGAAGAATGGGACAACCGTGCTAAGGAATTCCTTTATTTCCCTTCCCCCCATTCCACATTTAGAACAGGCCCTCTTCTCTAGCTATATCTATTGATGATTAGCATAATGGATGGGTAAATATAAAAAGAAGCATGCTGTTGCTTATGTATTTTTATAAAGAACCTACATGAAAGACAGCTATATATTTTTTCTTCCATGTTTTGTTAAAATGTATGAAAAATAATTTACATGTGCTGAGTCTCCTATATTTCCCATTCCAATGAATGCAGTACATTATATTTGGGCAGGAGAAAGAAAAATCAAGTTATTTTCTCCTTATTTAAAGCATACTGTCCTTTCCTTCACATTCTTCATAAAAAAAAAATGAAAACTTTCAAATATATTTTTATAAATTCCTTTACTTTTTATTGTCCCCCGTCCACTGCTGCAGGCAAAATGAGTAGAAAATAACAATTGGCAGAGACTTGTATGCATACTGTATAACTTTGGAAAAGAGAAAGACAGATGGGGAGGTAGAGAGTTGTGTAGAAATCTCTCACACCTTCTTCTTGGCATTTTCTTGAGTGTCTCAACCCTTCTTACCAAAATTGCATTAATATACTTATCCAGGGTTATTGAACTAAGCAATTTTATGAATCTCCATGATACATAGACCTGAAAAGTAACCACAATAGATAGGTTTTGTAGGTATGCTAATCATTTTGAGTTGAACTGCTTCCTACACAATGTAATTGTCTGGCTATACTGTAAATGTTCTGCTATTGGTTTTTGTTTAACCTTACAGGATGTTCTGAGCCTAAAATTTAATTTAATTTAATTTGTCGCATTTCTATGCCTCCCAACTCCCAAGGGACTCTGGGCGGCTTACTGCAAAAATAATGCAAACAATGAACATAAAAAATTATTAAAACATTATAAAAACATTTTAAAAACATTAAAAGCCCATGCACACCATTTATAGCCAGATCTCGCAAGATTGCAACAGTGAGATCAACGGCCCCAGGCCTGCCGGAAAAGCCAGGTCTTCACCGCTTTCCGGAAGGCCAACAGGGTGGGGATATTCCGGACCTCAGGAAGTAACTGGTTCCCGAGAGCTGGGGCAGCCACCGAGAAGGCCCTCCCCCGCGGGCCCACCAGCCAGTATTGTTTAGTTGATGGGACCCGGAGGAGAGCAACTCTGTGGGATCTTACCGGTTGCTGGGAGCTGTGCGGTAGAAGGTGGTTTCAAAGATAACAACCCTCAAAGAAAACAACCCTCTTGAACTCCGAACAGCTGTACAGCACGTAATTCAGGTAGTCCTCAACTTATGGCCATTCATTTAATAACCACTGAACGTTAGATGCTGAAAAAAATGACTGGTTCTTGCACTTATGACCGTCACAGCAACCTTGTATGGCGAAGAGGCAATTTGGGCCCTTGGCAACTGGCATCTGTTTACAATAGCGGCAGCATTCCCAGTCATGTGATCATTTTCTCAGCCAGCCTCCTAGAAGTAAAGTCAATAGGCAAAATTGGATTTGCTTAACAGTCATAGTGATTCGCTTAAAAATCTTGTGACAATAGTCATAAAATTGGGTGTAACTCCTTTAATGATTTGCACCACTTAGCAACAGACGCTCCAATCTAAATTGTGATCATAAGACAAAAAATGTCTAGATGTCTGAAGAGCACCCATTTTTTCTTTCATTTTTTTACTGGCTGCTCCTAACATCAAATTTATTTATATCTTCTGGAAAGAAAGCATTGAAGAATACTAGGAGAAAAAAAAATGTAATACACATTTATTACAAGTAGTCTTAGAGTTACAACCATAATGGAGTCTGCCCATTATAGTTAGAAGTTGTGGTAGCCTTTAAATGAACCGCTTCACTTAATAAACTGCCATCCCTGATTTCCCTGATGCAATTGTTAAGTGAATATGCAGGTCGTTAGGTGGAACATGAGGTTCTTGGGTGAGTACTTGAGATCCTGGGAGGACTTCTTCAGGCACAACCCAAACTGCCTCAGACCTCCCAAGATATCACATGCCCCACTTCCCATTCCTGGGAGTTCCCACAGCTGCTTATCCCTCCTACTCTCCCTTCCCCTGTTAGAATCACACAATTACCTTTTGCAGACCTCCAAAGCTCAGGCGGTTGGGGTAGGGAAGCGAGACAGGCCACTCTGTTGCACAATCCATAAGTGGCAGTTTTTTTCTGAGTGCAGCCATAAACTGCTTTGAACCAGCAACCCATGCAGCCCGGCAATGAAGCACTTTGTGGCTGCACAGCCTGATCATGGAAGGGCCAGCCACAATGGAAAATGACAACCACTATAGAATCCAAGCAATAAGGATCTTTGCTTTGCAAAGGAAAGAAAAGCTCCCTTAAGTGGAGAGGTCTGTTTTGCTCTGCCTGTATTAGTGAACTCTTTGGGATCCAAAATTTAATTCACCAGTAAAGACAATTGGCTCCCCTTTCTGGCTAGCACTATGTTAGATTCACAATGTTAGTGCACAACAGGAAGGGGAAGCGGCTTTCTTTGTTAGTGAATGAAGACTTGGATCCAGTGGTAAAATCCTTCACAGGTTGTCACTGGTTTGCTATGCGCACTGCGTGCCAAATGCACGCTGTGTGCATGCATGCATAGTGCGCGCCAAATGCATGCTGCACATGCAGTGCAGCCAAATGCACACCCTGCGCACATGCATGCAGTGCACACAAAATGCGCTTCACGCAGAAAAAGGAACCATTTGAAGGTAACTAGAGCAGCAAGAAGGGGGAACAGCTGTGCCGTGCGATTTAGATTCACTAGGATTTCCTGCTTTCTAGAGAATATAAATTGCGCCGCACAGCTGATCATCGGAAATACCAGTTGGGACGAACTAGTGGCTTTTTTTTTTACTACCGATTTGTGGCGAACTGGTGCGAACCAGTAGCATTTCACCCCTGCTTGGCTCCCAACAACTCAGTAACGCCAGTGGAGCAAAATGTACCTTCTTGTATACAGAGAGCTTATATTTTCTTTGGAAAGCAAAAGTCTCTGATGCTTGGATCCCACAAGCGACTGTCATTTTCCAAGCCAATGCTTCCAGAATCACACCATGCACCTGGATGGGTTGCAGGGTGAAAGGGGTTTATGGCTACACACAGTAAAAGACAGCCATGTGGCTCAGCAGCGGAGCAGCCTGCCCTTCTTCCCTACCCTGACTACATAGCCCTGGAGATCTTTGAAAGGTAAGTGAGTGGTGACCAAAGTGGGGAGGAGTATGTGGAATCTAGTGGGGTAGCAAAGCAGGCCTAGTGCCTTTGGAGACTCAGAGGGGCAGGATGGGGGAGTGACTTAGCGAGTGGGGGGCATCCTGGAGAGTCTCTGCAGTCAGTCATAAAGACAAATGACTGGTGGTGCTGTAGCGTAACAATCTTAACTTTTGAGTGGTCTGTTGTAATTTTGCATGGTCTTAAGTGATTGGTCATAAGTCTAGGACTACTTGTATTCTCTTTGGCTGGAAGAATTCTTGCCAGGCAAAGATTTAAATTTAATTTTGGCTTTATTTCATTTTTATTTCAATGAATGTTAGATTGTTGCTAACCCGGCAAACAACATAAAAGTACTTTGTAGACAGATCATCTTCTTACACACACACACACACACACACACACACCTCCTTGGGAGAAGGTCTTGAAAACAGAAAATTATGGAGTTCTTAGTGCTCTCTGAGCTTGATCGCTTGCAGGTGTTTCATTACCCAAAGATAATCTTATCAATTTAATTGGCTAGTGAAATATCTACAAGCAATACCAAGAACTCTGCAGCTCAGCATTGAGCTGCAAATATTCTCCCTTGGAAGGAAGGAAATTGTTTTACCTTTTGCTATTCCTAAATTAAACATATTTGTGTTTAATGTAAACTTTTCCTACCAGTGATCCAGTTTTTTGATGCTGTCAAGGTGGACCGGACTCGGAATTGGCTCTACGCAGCTTGTTCTCTCTCATATCTAGGAGCAATGGTATCCAGCAACTCAGCACTTCAGTTTGTCAACTACCCAACTCAGGTGAAAAAGAGCAAAGAGTAAAAAAGAGCAGAGAGGAGGTGTAGGTGCTTGATGGCCGGTGGAAGATTAGATAGAAAATGGGATATCTCTTTTTGTTAATGAAGAGTTTGGCAGCTTATTTTACTATAGCATGTATTAAAATAATATAATAGTGTAGAAAAGAGCCAGATAATTAATTCCCATATTGCTTATATTAAATGGCATTATATTGCCATGTTATTCAGAATTTGTATTGGGGGGAGAAATAAGAAATTCTAAGCTTGATTTCAGTATTTTCAGATTACAGTTTTGTCAAGGCTCAAAGAGATTCTTTACTTCAACAGAATTTTACATTCCCTCAAAGCGCTTTGCTAAGCAAAAAATCCCCTCATTTTTAAGACTAAGGGAGTGATTTACTTACCTAGCTATATGGTATACAGGCTACTCCAGTCTCCCAAATTTGAGTGGTATAGAATTCCTTAATATATAACCGTAATTCAAATCATATATACAGTGGTACCTCAGTACTCATCATTAATTGGTTCCAGAGGTGCGATTCATACCAAACAAACCACAATGTGTTAAACTACAAGTATCAAACAAACCATGTGACTAACGCATCACCCTTTTTTTTGGCTGGAAAGGGCCAAAAAAAGTCACAGGACAGATGACACCAACAAGTTCCAATTTGTGTGTCCAGTACCAAACAAACAACGAGTACTAGAACAATATTTTCAAATCAAAATGTGTTGAGTACCAAATTCAATTAATTTCAAAACAGTCAAATATTGAGGTATGATTGTAGTCAGTTTAAAACAGCAATACCAACTAGAAGCATTCTTATAGAACCAGAAGTCAAGAATAAAAGCTTTTTTAAAAAAATATTATTTTAATTACAGTAGTAAAAGTAAATACAAACTAAACTCAGCAAAAGAAATAGAATAAAAACTACACAGAAAGAAGGGATTGATGACGTTACCTAATTGGGTAATGAAATATCTTCAAACAACTTAGCTCATGAGAGCGCCAAGGATTCCAAAGAAAGAAAAATAAAGAGAAAGCATATAATAAAGAAAAAGAAATATATAATGGAATGACTTTCAATCTTGCAATATTCATCACAAATAAAAACTAATTCAATAACTTTCACCCTCTATAAATGTACAAACAATTACCTCTTCTTTCTTTAACCCATCACTAATCAATAGAAAAACCCTGAATTCATCAACTTTTCAATCCTGGTGTCAGCAAAACGTCTATAAAGAGTTACCATGGCTTTATAAAAAGATGTTTTAGTTTACCTAACAATCTTGATTTTTAATTCATTCAAATGTCTGAATTTTCTTTTTCCCATGGCAGAGACTTCTAGCTTTAGCAAACCTTTTTTTAAAATCCAGTAAAAAAAATCATTATCCCAGTCATTGTCTTGGTTTGCCGTTTTTATTTTCATTTTCATTTTCAAAGTTTTAACTAGCTTATTTTCTATATTCAATTAAAAAAAACCTTAATAGGGGGATTCTCTTGGCTGATGATGTATAATTTTACTCTCACTGCCTCCTCTCTTGTAATCTACTTTATTTTGTATTTCCACTTTGATTTTCAGAACTTTAATCCGCTTCTTTTGTGTATCCAGTAAAAAGTCCTCATCAGAATTATTCTCTTGCCTTGTCATTTTTAATTCTACTTTAGCTGTCTTCTCTATTTTATAAACCATACTTTTTAAAAAAAATCCAGTGTTTCTGGTTAAGGTATTTCTGTAGTATTTCAAGTATTTCTTTTGGATATCGTCTATCCATAAAACCAGACATCATTGTTTTTCTGTTGTAGCTACTAATGTTTGCCCTCACTTGAAAATCTCTTGAAATATTTCTAACGTTACAGAGTTTTGTGTCATTTTGTGAATCCTCATAGTAACCAAAAATAAAAAAAAATCATACACTTTTTTTTTCATTTTCTGCGTGGAATCTTTGATTACCTTTAGTATTCAGTTCCTGAAATAAAGTCTCAAGTTTCTGTTTTGACTTAAGATAGACAAAAACATTTGGATTCTCAGAAATTATGCAATTTCCAAAATATTACCCTATTACTCTGTCGTTAGATGGACAGCCAATACATTTTATAAATAAATAAAATAAATAAATCTTATAATAAAAGATGTTCCAAAGCTGTCTAGACTTAATTTATTTATAACCTTCTTAAATAAAAATCTTGCCTTTTTTCCATTTATTTTTTATTATATTTTTATCTTGAGAGGTTTCAAAAAGCTTGCTGGTTCATTGGTATTTCCATGGTCTTTGTCTCTGCTCTGTCAGAGATGTGTTTATTTCACCATACCACCCACTGGGAGCCCAAAAATAAAACTCTAAAAAGTATGTTGCTTTGCTCTGGGACTCCCATTAGCCATTTCTTGCAGTCCTGGTTGAAGGTTTTATCAAGCTGAGCAATTCTGCTGCCAGTGGGATATCCTACAGGTTGTTCATGAGAGGCTGTCAGTGGGATGCTCTAAGAGTGTACAATTACCTCCTGGGCCAGATGGCTCTCTTAGTATATCTGGAGGGAATCTCCAAGGCCAGAAGATTATAGCACAAATGAAGGAGTTTTCTCCCATTCCCACTCCCCAGCGTGATTTGTTTTGTTGAAGAGAATGTTTACACTCCTTTGCTGAACCCCAATAAATAATCTCTTGAATATTGTTAAAGAAACGAGGCTTTGATTTGATGTACGAACATGTTTTTCAACTCTGCAACTTGGTTGTTCAAGCAAATTTGTATATATATTTTGTAATATCTGCCTTAAAAATACGTGTTAGATGTAGAAGGGCCAGCTCCAGATAATGGTAAAGTTGTTCACTTACTGTGACCCCAAGACCAACAGAACACACACTGCCTATGGGAGCTGAAGTTTGAGAAAAAGCATGGCCAAATGTGATTCTTTGTATAAAAGAAAACTGAATAGGAGGTAAAGAGGTAGCAAAGAAAGAAAAAAATAGCAGTGAGTGAAAAGCTTCAGAAGGAACTACCACAGCTTTAAAATAAGCATGGAATGTAATGGCTTTATAACAGTGGTGAAATCCAATTTTTTTTACTACTGGTTCTGTGGGCATGGCTTGGTGGGCGTGGCAGGGGAATGATACTGCAAAATCTCCATTCCCACCCCACTCCAGGGAAAGGATACTGCAAAATACCCTTTCCCTCCCCATTCCTGGGTGAAGGATATTGCAAAATCTCCATTCTCACCCCATTCTGTGGCCAGCCAGAGGTGGCATTTGCAGGTTCTCCGAACTGCTCAAAATTTCCATTACAGGTTCTCCAGAACCTGCTTGATTTCACCCCTGCTTTATAAAGAAAAAAGGAAATATCCAGCTTATAAAGGTGTGTGGCTTCTACTTAGAACATGATTAACTTCTGCACCTTAAGCAACTAGTTTTCCTCCACCCCCGTGTTTTTTACATTCTTCAAATGCCAGAGATGTAGAAGATTATAGCCAAGTGAATATCTTCTTTTTTTTTTAACTTTCATAGGTCCTTGGAAAATCCTGTAAACCCATCCCAGGTATGCAATCCCTGATCCTATACTGAAAACCATGCGTGCCAGGGAACTTTTGAGACACATTGCCCACATCAATTGAACCTGATTATTTAATGTAACTATTGGCTTCTAAAGTTGAAGATCCATAATAGTTTTACTTGATATTTGGGGAAGGGGGGGGAAAGTAGGAAAAATGAGGAAAAGGAAAGCAATGGCTGTTGATACTATGTGGCTAGTAGGGTTGGATCACTTCATGTTCAGATCTGAAAGTACCAGCTGTTTACCTGAGAGAGGTGAGATAGCCTAGCAGCTTTAGCTTCAGGATTGAAGGCTCCACAGAATTCTTAAGAATGACCAGTGGGAAATTATTCATATGATTGCAATGTGCAAGATAATATGCAGTGGTCATTAGTTAATTAAATTTCTTATCAGGATTATTGAGAGTGTACTTTTTCCAACATTTCTTTTCCTTTTCTAGTCATGCTTTTGGGGGTGACAGTGCTGAAGAAGAAGTATCCGTTGTCCAAATATTTATGCGTCCTACTGATCGTCACAGGTGTGGCCCTGTTTATGTACAAGCCGAAAAATGTAGGAAGTGTTGGGGATGAGCATATTTTCGGTTATGGGGAACTCCTGCTGGTAAGTTCTAAACTCTTAAAAGGCAAAACAAAACAAAAACTATCAGGAAAATTGCCAGGCGCTAAATTATATTTTGTAGAGAAGTGGGAGGGATGCCTCTCAAGAACATAATCTTCGGTTACCTTGGCACTTGACATTTTTATTTGCATGTTTCATTAAGCTGCCAGTGACTTACTGCACTGCAAATATTTCTTTAAAATATTTTATTGCATGGAACAATTAATCAAGCTTCCGTCCTACTAACAAAATAAGAGTTAATAAGTAATGTATAATTTAACATCTACCAAAAAAGAGGGCAGGAGTCTGGAGAAAGTAAAAATAAAGTCTGGGAATGAGTTCTGTAGCAAACACCCACCCACCCACC
>JANHZT010002722.1:136913-152017 GCA_032468215.1 Stegonotus admiraltiensis | reverse complement strand
TGTTCTACCCTCAGGTGCTTTGAAGAATAGTTTGACTCCCTCTTCTTTGTGGCAACCCCTGAGATATTGGAACACTGATATCATGTCTACTATTTTTTTGCCAGTAACTTCTCCTGTGTTTTTTGTGGTTGTTTTGTTTTGTTTTGTTTTTTTGCTTCCTAGACTTAGTTTAAGCCGAGGTTTCCCTAACCAGACCTGACCCTGCATTCAGCTTATTTTAGGTCAGCCAAGATTGGCTGGATGCTACAACTTGCTGAGACAAAAGTATTGAATAGGTTTAATTTAGTTAAATATAAATCTAATGAAATTCAATTAGGTTTAATTCAGTTTTGGTGCCACCCGTTAGTTTTGGAGTACAGCTCCCTGCATACAATTCCAAGGCCAAAAGAGACTTTCTGTTCAAAAAAGCTTACGCAACATCCTTGGTTTAGTAGAAGTATGTTTACATATTTTGTCTTAAGGCTTAACTTAATTTATACAGAACTCCAAATTGGTCAATAGATGTGTCTAATCTAAAACATAAATTTCTTCCTTCCATTAAACAACTAATAATCCATTTAGCTTTCATATTAAATTTTGAGTTCCCCAGAACACTTCAGCATTGGCACAGAAAGCAAGAGATGAAGAAGTGACAGTAGCTAGAATCAGCCAAACCAGGAAGGAATTGTATTATTAAGGTCAAAAACTGCACAATACATTCTGTTTGTTAATTGATTGAGTGTAGAACTGAAATCAGTGTATACGTAAAGGAAAATAAAGAAGGTCCTAAAATTAGGCCAGATGTTTCTACATGAGCCTCCATGTCAAGCTCAGTCCCAAAACAGACTTACGAATTATGAATGATCCTTTACTCCTAGCATTTCAGCAACAAAAAATAGTTAGGAAAGATTTCCATGCTTCCATAGCTGTGGGAGATATCCACTTGTTGTCAGTCCCTAATAGAAAACAGACAGGTTTAATGCCAAGATCAAGTGCTGTATTTAGCATTTGAATATAAGCTGCACTTTATGACGTGTTGAATTTCTGCTGTTGACTATACTTGGAAACCACATCACTTCTCCCATTATTCCTTCTTCCCCTCCCCTCTTTGGCAGGAAACGAAGAAGTGTTCTGGAGGAGATGGTACTTAGGCTATAAGTAAAACACTGATTGCCCAGTCATTCAGGGCTCTGAGGAATGTAGAAACTTCACAGATTGATGCTTGACAGAATAATTAGAAAACTGTCATTTGAAGAAACCATTCCGGTATTCCCTAAAGAAATGTGCCTAACCCAAATATGTGCTGTCCAGATCTAGAGGTTAAATGTACAGGAAGATGAAACACAGCCTGTCACTCGAGGAAATTGCTTCAAACATGCTGTGGAAATGATGCCCTCCTGCTCTCCCTCACTTTCTCTTTCTGAAAAAAAAAAGACTTATACAGTTTATTGAATCTACCTGCCTTGTCCCTGTATCAAATAGATTTTTAGTCAGTTTCCGCCTAGCTCCAGTGATCAAATAATGAAGGGTGTGGTAGGATTGCTAGATGGATGTTCTCATATGTACATTATTTCACAGTCTGTTCTGCATTGGTACAGAACAATTTATACATGTTTATACCTTTGAGGCCTTGGCAAACTACTGCAAAGCAAAATGGATAATCTTGGAAGTTAGGGACAAAGAGGCAAGTCATTTCTGTGTATGGGTGTTGGATAAAGAAAGGAAGGAATACATAGAAATTCAATTTTTCATGGTGAAAATCCATTGTGGATTGCTGAATCCATTATAGAGTTGCTAATCCACCTTAAACCCATTTCTCTGGCTTCATCTAATATTGACAATGAGAAGAAGACTACCTAAGACAGTCAACATTTATGTTGGATACATTAAAGGCGGAGAAGGTTTTGGTGAAAGGGATTTAGTTTTGTTTGCTTCATTTATCAGAACACTATGGGGTTGGAGAGAAAATTCTAATATTTTCATACCCTTGAGCTCCCAGGTACACTACTACTACAGTATGTAATCTAATAATTGATGGACAGACAGAACTGGGAAAGAAAGAATCTAATCTCATGAGCCCATGCCTGCTACTGAGTACCATTAGGGAGTGGGTTCATTGGCTTCATTTTCTTTTCACTCAGAACATATGAGGTTATAATGATGTATACATATGAGTGGCACGGTGGCCTAAAGGTGGCATTCTCACCTCACAATCAGGCAGCTGTGATTTTGATCCTAGATAAGCGACAGATATTTCTCTCTTTGGCCACAATGAGAGTTTATATTCTGCTACGAACTCCACATAGGCGTCAAGAAGGCCAGCTGGCCAGTAAACGCTCGAGTTCCATTCAGTCGCCTTGACTCCCCACTCCCCAATGCAGGCGATTACAGAGTTGTTAAAAGAGAAAAGTAGACGTATACATGTAAAGGAGTGACATATATGCAGGAGACAGAAAAGATGGGACCCTGGACAGTGTCCACAATCTGTACCTGGTAATCAGACCAAATCAAGTACTTTTGCATGGAACATGGGATAGGGTTAAGCAGGCTGGTTGGTTAGTTAGTTGATTGATTGATTGATTGATTGATTGTAAAGAGCAGCTTGATATTTAAAGAGCTTTATTTTCACATGCATGAAGCAGCATCTACTTCCTCATTCGTCCTGCGTTGGACTGTGGGATTGACTATCTCTGTTCTTCAGTTTCTCTATGTATGTAATCATGGATTTCCAAATAAGTTTCCAGAAGGAATTAAAAGTCCAATTTAAATTCTAAAACAAAATAGCACTTTAAATAATGGTTGCCTGTTGCTGTTTTATTGTTAGAGAGCCCACTGGATTTTTGTGCGTGTTGAGTGTCTGAAATGATGGGGTTCCCTATTTAGTCTTCTGCTTTTGCAATTTCAGATATTCCTTAGGTGTATGAATATATAGGGAGCAGCCTAAATCAGAAGAATTTTGTAATAACCCCAGGAAGGGGAAAAATGGCAGACCAAGACCCCCTAATTAAAAGTATAATCAGATTATCCCAAAAGGCAACTGGCAACTTTGTTTTTTCTTGAAGATGTTTCACTTCTCATCCAAGAAGCTTCTTCAGTTCAATTGAAGAAACTTCTTGGATGAGAAGCAAAATGTCTTCAAAGAAAACAAAGTCCAATTGTCTTTTGAAAAAATACCTTGGGATAACCATGACTTGGATGACTGAGAACCTCTATACACATATAATTAGATTAATTGTAGTTTTATTGTGATATCTTAGTATTGCTGGAATTCTAGAATTCAGCCAGCACCGTGTAGTTTTTTGTAAGTTAGCTGACTCCAGATACTGTTCTCTGTAGTTAATTTGATATATACTAACCCAACCGAATTCTGATGATGTGAAAAACAGTAAAATTGTACAAAAGAAAATCTACATAATTTCCATCCATATCCTTGGGTTTGGAAGCCATATCAAAAGTTGTGTTCATAAAATCTCTTTAGGGTTATCACGTTCCACTTCATAGTTATCCTATAATTTCTTCTCTTCCACATAACCAATTTTTTACACATTTTGCATGCTTCTTTTTATCACAACAAGTGTAAGTGAACCTTATCTTGAAACTGTTCTCTGGAACAGGATTTGTTGGTACATTTTCTTCTCCAAAATGATATTTCAGTGCTACTCTCCCTTAATACTTTGATTTAAAAAACACTATTATAAACAACATTCTTAGAAATATTTTCAGAAGTCAAGGAGAATTTGGGTGACTACTGTTGACATTTCCATGCCAACTTCTTTTGTTTTTCCAGTCTTCCTTCTAAAATACGTCTATAAACTTTCTTTCCTATATCCTATTTTCCAGTTTTTCTTTTAAAATACATCTATAAGCTTGCTTTCCTATATCCAGGATTAGAAGAATTGTCTGTATTTATTTTCTATAAATGAACTGGCACAGGTAAGTATAATAGATAAAGGAGTAAGTAAAACAACTTTGGTTTCCACCAAAGAAACTCAAAATCCTTATCCAATCTTAATTCTAATTCTCTTGTATTGGAATAATTTTAATGAGGTATTCATGACATACTACAGCATATCATTAATCTTATTTCTGCTACTACGTTTTTTCCCCTGTCTAACAGCTGTTATAATTGTTTTAATAGACTGTTTTAATTTGCTGCTGTTCTTAACCTCAATTTTTATACAGTGGTGTTTAATGTTTTTATGTTTTCAATATAACTCCCATTGGAAAAGGTTTGTTTTTAAAGATGGCATGCAGACTTTGAAGGACAAACTAGATGTAACCTAACAATATAAGAAGAGTCCTATCAGATTCTCATTTACTTCAGCTGCTATCTAAATAAGATGGCTCAAGCCATTGGCCCATTCTGTGCCATGCAGTGGATGAACATATGCATTCAGAAGGTCAAGCTACATCATCCAACTTTTCCTGACCTGGTTTCTTACTTTGCCAAAATAAATACAATCCTTGTGTCTTCTAACTTCCAGCAGCACAGTGATGTTGAGCTTTCTGAGTTTGGTGGATCAAAAATTCAGAAAATACCTAACTTGACTGCTAGCAGAACATCCCATCGCCACTCAAAATAAAAGAGAAACAATCCTTTACATATTCATTTATTAAAAAAAATACAGTCCAATCATGTGTATGATTCCCCTCACCCTAAACCTTCAGGTGGAATCTCTGTTGACAGCTCCCTGCAGTTTATCTAAGTCAGCTCCAGGTTGTCCAAAACCTTCATTCTTGAAGCAGCTTTCAAGAATGCTCTTCCATGGCCTTTGCAGCCTTAGAAAGCTGTGCAAAAGCATGCCCCATTCTCACACAATTTTTCAGAGGCTCTGGAGGCCATGTGAAGGCATGGCCCTTTTGCACAACTTCTGGAGGCCATACAAGAGCATGCCCCATTCTTACATGACCTACACAGCCTTCAAAAATCACACAAGGATGGGGCATGCTTTCTAAAATAGTTACCGAGTATGCTGAACACTGGCATGTCAACCAAAAAGTGGTGTGTCACCTTTGTGATTCATGTTATAGATTCCCCATCACTGCTGTAGCATGAAGGACTCTCCTATTTCTTGGCAATCGTCAGATGCTTATTTAACATTAGCCAGGACACAGTGCTCTGTCATAAGGTAGTCCTTCCTTTAAAAAAAACAATCTGCAAGCTTTATGCTCCTGTGAAAAAGTTCTCAAGCCAGGGAGCTTTTTCAAAATAAAAGATCAAAAAGGTTGTTTTTTTCCCAGGGTGCAAAAAAGAAAAGAAATTCAAACCCAGGAATCAGATTCAGACCATCATTCCTGCTCACAAGATTATCTGTCCTCCATGATTGTAGGTTGCCTGTTGTGCTGACATCTTGATAGCCTTATTCTTTTTTAATGTCCTTATTTACATTGTAATCTCAGTAGGTTACTATTTCATTATTCACATAATGAGTAATTTAATCATTAATGTCTTCTTATGAGGTTGACTGGGCTGTTTCTGTGCCTCAAGACAATATACCCACAGAAAGAATATTATGTTTCTACTCTCTAAAAAAAACGTAGATCATCGTAATTCCATAAGCATCAAAATATGATTTATTTGTTTGTTTATTACTTACTTATTTGCATGGACTTAGAAACATCCAACTCCAGGCAATTCTGCAGTGATATCTAACTTTTTTAACTTTAAAAATTCCTTGTCTGTGAAGAAATGTGCAAAGGTTTGCTTCTAATGGGTGCAATGATTTCTATTACAACCTGTGTGTGCTCCTGAGAGCATAGGATCAGCAGTTTTCACAAACTGAAGATATATGAGGTTGCATATTTTATTTTATTTTATTTTATTTTATTTTATTTTATTTTATTTTATTTATTCAATTTATCCACCACTCATCTCGCTTTTACGCAACACACACAGGACACATATGTCGTCCTGACATAGCTTATCTGTCCTGTATGCCTGAGTGTCAGTAGGAAGCCATAATTGATGGAGATGGCCTCCTTTGAAATAGAAAGAACAACCAAAAAGAAAACAGTAACGTTTGAATCCAGTTAAATCAGCTCTGCTTCACCATGTTCAAATACTTGCTCCTTTTCTTAAGGCCTCACATTTAGCGCCTCACATTTATTACATGTAAGGAAACTTACATCTTTTTCAAGGGGATGATTACCACTAATGTTGTGAACTACTTTTATACAGGAGTGAGAATGGAAGCTTAAAATCAAATACCAGCCACAGCTTGTTGCATTCATCAGATGTGGGTGCAAATTGTGGCCATTTGGTTTTCTTTGGGTCTCAGGTGGGGGTTCCACTCAAACTATGGTAAGCCCCCATTTTTAGCCAAAATCAATGTGCTCTCCTTTTCTCCTCCCATCAAGATCTCTCGATATTGATAGAGGCTAAATTGGAAAACGTAAACTCTATAGACACATGTCAACAGAGTTGCTGAACCACATATTGATCTACTGTGTCTCATTCTGCAACCACATGTCTCAGCCTCTTCTTGAATATTGATTTCTTTTTTTCTTAATACCATGATCTTTTTATTTTCGGTCTATGTCAGTAGGGAGAATATCATTCTGTCTATAGACTTAATCTTCTCTCGGG
Organism: Stegonotus admiraltiensis; assembly: GCA_032468215.1. Lineage (NCBI taxonomy): Eukaryota > Metazoa > Chordata > Lepidosauria > Squamata > Colubridae > Stegonotus > Stegonotus admiraltiensis. The sequence continues at coordinate 145,452 of JANHZT010002722.1, read as the reverse complement.
TCTTTTTTCTTCCTCCATAAAGTTCACATTAATCTGTTAGCCTTATCATACAAGTTGCCTGTGCTAAAACTATAATTTTAAACTCACTGGCAGTTGTAATTCCACAGGCCAGTCTTGGTATGAGAGGCAATTCAGTGAGTATAAATATGGAACTGCCTTTCATGTCATGGTCTAACATGGATATTTGAGAACATGGAGAAGAAAGAGGGCAGGATGTGCAGGAGGGAGTTGTTATGGCCAAGTTTCCTCAATCCAAAGAAGGGGAGAAACGTGAGAAAGAAATTCAGAGTAAGCCCCCTTTAATTTTGCTACATATATGTTGATCTAGGTACCTGCTTTGGCAGGCTTTCAATGTTATGTTACATTATCTGATTAGCAATAAATGTCATTCCAGAAATCTAGATGGTAGTTCTTTCTGAGTTTGCTGGCCTCAAAAGGCTTGACTGACATCATCGTTAAACCATCTACAGCTTCCTTTAAGAGCAAAGGAAGGTGCAGACAAGGAAATCCAGAACTCTTCTATATCTAGGCAAGTGATCTGGCATGAGTCCAGGAGACCTGAGGAGCATCTCTCCCCAATGGGACAAGCCCACCCCACTCACACCAGTGGAACAGAACCAATCTGTTAAGGTATTGAAGCAGGTGGAATCAAGGCCTTCCACTGAAGGTGAGAACTTCCCCCTCCCTTTTGACCTTCCAAAAGGGTATCAAAATCTAGCTTTGCCAGTTGGCCTGAGGCCACAATGGGGGGCACTCAGCACAGGAGGTGGCTGACAGGGTAAGAAGACCTCATCCCTATCCCATCTGTCTCTTGCCTCTTGTAAGCATGGCTTTAGCACAGTTTTGAATAATATTTTAACGTCTGTTCATAAGTAATCTTTTACTTACTTTTCACTTATTTCTATAATTTGTAAACCACCCAGAATCACTTTGTAGGGGAGATGAGCGACACAGAAATTTAATAAATGAATAAATGAATCCATCAGTAAAAACTGAGCCAAAAAGGGAAATGTCACCCCTTATTAGAAAGGCACACTTGTTTTACATAATTGAAGTGTTATCATAGTCATGATTTATGAAAGAATTGTTCCCATGCTGCTGGGAATATGGTCTGTTAGCTGATTTTCTCCTGAACAAATTAAAAATTTGACCACTCATCAGTTAATTGATTGCTGACTATGGCTGATCAAGTTAAATTATAGTATAATGGAGATTATTAAGCGTATTTTCCATTTTATAAATCTCTTAAAATGCTAATTAAAAAGAAAGTAAGTTGTCAGGAGTATAAATTTTATCTTTCAGTGAAAAATCAAAATAGTGGTTACGATCCATATACTTCTAAAACTTTCTTTCTTTTTGTAACTTTCAGTCAGCCTAAATGGTTTATCATAGGGCAACAATCTTTGAATCAAGATTGTTGATTCAAAGAAGTTACCTCAAATGCGCTAACTTAAAAAATGTCTACAAAGTCCAGACTCATTAATTCTGTAGAATAGAAATTTCAGGGATCTTCAGACCAGTTGTATTCACAAAGTTTGGCTGCTGCAACATCTCTATGGTTACACAATCATGATTTTCGATGCTTCCCAACAGCTTCCGACCAGCAACATCAATGAGGAAGTCTCAGTGAGGAAGTTAGAGCACAACATTACTTAAGCCAAGGCAGCACAGAGAAACAACAGCCAACTACATTAGCTGGCCATCAATGCCTCAATCAACCAATAAAAAGCCACACCCAATCAGGCATCACATAAATACTAGGTATAGAATAGTACAAAGCACACATTCCAGTAGAAAGATGTTTCCTGAGGATAGGCTCCAGCACGAATCCAAAAACTCAGAATGCTAAACCTCTGGTCCCGGTGACTGACCAAACTGGATCCAATATTACAACATTGTTTGAATCAAGCAGATAGATTCAGGATTGAATCAATCTGCTAATTTAAATAATACATTTAAAAAATCTGAGATCCATAACTCCTATAGAATTGAAGTTTCCACCAAGTTCAGAGCAGGTTTATTCCTTTATTTCTGGCCATTGTTGCATCTCCATGATCCCATGATATAAATAAATACTCTTTTGAGGTGATGATGGGAACATTTGTGTCCCCTCAAAGGACGAGTGGATGGGTCAAGCATCCATCCAATCCAATGTATTGTATACATTGTCAACTACAGTGAGTTGCTGTCATTTTTAACAAGGAAGGAAAAGTTTCTTTTCAAGATTTAAGAGCCAAGAAATATGCAAGTGTGATGCTTAAGCAATAATAATTGAGGCATTAAGGCTTTTCTCGGGGATTAATGACTTGTGGGGAGGAGCTAATGGCCCAAGCACAGCCAAGGACAATTAAATCCAGCTCATTAATCTCTAAGGAGTGTACTCCATTCAGCTTCTCTTTGTTACTGCAAAATAAATATTGGGAAAGAGGCTTGAGCACACTGGAAAGTGGACTACTTAGCATCATTTAAGGTGATGAGAATATCACTGCTTCCCGGACTTTTGAACTAATTTGCTTGAGTCTTTTATGTTTTTTCCATATTGCCAGTCATTTCTCCCCCACTTCGTCATGTTTAGATTTACAAATCCTTAATCACTGGGAACACTTTGCTTTGGGAACATTAAGATTTAGGAATCTTGTATATTTGCATTGAAGTACAGGACATACCAGACTGCAGTATACAAACAGAAATGCAAAAAGTAGTGAAGTGTTTAATGAGTAATGTGTACCTTTAAAATCCAGAATACTGTTTAGCCATATAATCCTGGGTGATTTTTAAAGAAAATGTGAAATGATTGCCCTTATCCTTTTTATGGAAATATGAAGTATTGAAGCTAATTATATCAAATGAGTTCATTTTATGCCAAAGGAGAGGCAAGGGGAGAATTGCATCCATAATTGTGGCACTGAGAAAGATAAAGAAGTACTTTAAATGTGATTTGCTCCTAACTTCTCTGAATGCTGAATGTGTTATGTTTCAAGTTGCGATACTCTCTGATCATGTCCTTTCCCAAAAGTTGGATGAGATTGTGCAGAAGTGATCAAATAATGTCATGCCTCCGAGATGGCAACTCTCTTAGTTTTTTTTTTAAAAAACTTGGTGTAATCTACAAAGATGCATCTAATATCTAGTGCTTAATACTTTAAGGTTGACATCTTTCACTGCCTCAATATTTGAGGATGCACTTTTGGAGCACCCCTTCCACAGTTCCTAAAAGGCAAATATTTTTGGAGATTTCTTTTTTTTTTACACTGCATTACTCATAGCTCCTGTTTAGAGGCTTAAAAATAGCATTAATTTCCCAACCAATATTGCCTCTTTCTATTTGGCAAACCTTGATTTCTTTGGTGCTTCTAATGGGCCTTGAAATTGCTGTGTCCTTTTCACTTTCCCTCTCAATATACCATCATTGTCTATATTACAGTGGCTTTCTTAATTATCTCTTATTTTGGCAAACAGTAATCTGGAAACTATAGGAACAATTCTGAGAAGAGACAGCTGTTTTAAAAAGGTTTCTCTACCCACTTCTGGTTTTCAGGATATATCATCTTCATCTGTCAGAGAGATGATCTCCCATTCCTTTTTTGTTTGTTTGTTTTGTCTTATTTTGATCGGATAAGCTGCTTGAGCTCTTTTAGAAAGGGGGGAGTTTTAAACAAAGAATTGGGCGTCATGAGCCAGATTCACAGCAGATAAAGATGATCATAATTCAGCAAAAGTTGCTAGAGCTAAAATGATTTGCGCTGCAGAACATGTGATATTGTATCTTATTAATTTGTGGATTGTCGCATTGTAGCTTTCTTCTTAAGTAACCTTTGTTATGGGCCTCACATTTAGGTTAAAAAAAAACATGATTGTGACATTCTATAAATGGACTACAAGCAAACTTGAACTGATACAAATAATGGAAATACTACAATGTATGCAACTATCTGTTTAATAGGAGCAATTCATCTGTTGTATTTAATTTGTCAAACCTAAAGCACATTCAGCATTAGCAGAAAGGAACTATTTATTTGGGGTAGTTACATGCATGTCCAGTAAACTGGAGATACTCTGCCTGCCTGCCTATCTGTCCGTCCATCCATCCATCCTTCCCTCCCTCCATTTATTTAGTTCATTCAATTTCTATAGCCACTCTTCTCAATTCAGTTGACTGGGTGGTGAATAATATTACACCAATTAAAACCATAAAGGCCTCCCAGATGGTTACAAATTCTACATACAGGCTATTGAGAATTATGATAATAATTGCAAAAAAAATTAACAGAGCAACCAGACCTGTAACATTTTCAAGATCCCAGGCTCAGGCAGATAGCCGGGTCTTTAGACGCTTATGAAAGGGTCAGGCCCATCCTGAGCAACAAACGAAGAATGTTCTAAAAGGGAGGGGCTCCTGCCACAAAGGCACACCTCCTGATTCCTGCCAGCCAATATTCCTTGATTGACAGGGGCCCCACGACATCCCCATTCCCCTCCCATGGAAATTTAATAAGAAAGGTGGGACATGAATCTAACATACTGGCTGACCAAGGTAGCAATCACAAAGGGTCTGTCTACTTCCTTAGGCTCAATGGGTTCAAACCAGGGGTGAAATCCAGCAGGTTCTGACAGGTTCTGGAGAACCGGTAGCGGAAATTTTGAGCAGTTCGGAGAACCGGTAGTGGAAATTTTGAGTAGTTCAGAGAGCCGGCAAATACCACCTCTGGCTGGCCTCAGAGTGGGGTGAGAATGGAGATTTTGCAATATCCTTCCCCCAGGAGTGAGGAAGGAATGGGGACTTTGCAGCATCCTTCTCCTGGAGTGGGGTGGGAATGGAGATTTTGCAGTATCCTACCCCTGCCACGCCCACCAAGCCATGCCTACAGAACCGGTAGTAAAAAAATTTGGATTTCACCACTGGCTCAAACTAGATAATCAAACCAGACAAAATCCCCACAACTTCTTTTGGGTCTGCCTTGAGGCTGGGTTCCAATGTAGAGTGAATGCGAGTGATTTTGTCTTTCAATTGTCTGCATATTCCTCACAGCAATCCCGTAGGTGAACTTCAGTATTATTCCCGCTTCATTACTTTTCACCCTGTAGGTGAACTGCAGTATTATATGGCCAAAAACATTCCATAGTAAAGCTGTACTGAAATATTATAGCAAGAAAGTAGACATTTTCAGGCTTGGCAGTACAGATGGGGAGCTGCAATTAACCTTTGAGTAGTACATTGGGGCCCATGTCTAAACACCAGGTGGAGCCAGGACAAAAGCTAAATTTGATTTAATGTCATTTAAATCAATTATCGAGAGTTAATGTGATGGCTCCTTGCGCATTTAAAAAATCCCCATTCTATAACGTTAAAAAAAAAATAGAGCTGCCTTTGAGAAACTCTGGGGTGTCATAAGCCTCCCATTAAAATTCTTGATTGCTTACTTGCAGGCTGAAGAGGCAACATTTATTGTATAATAATTTTAATTAAGTAAACAGAACTTCTTCAATCTGGTGCCTTTCAAATGAGTCCCAACATTTCAACTAGCACAAATTAGAGAAAATGGAAAAGCCATTTTCAACCTTGCTGCTCAGTTTGTAGGATCAGCTTGGGCTTTCTAGTGAATGTGCAGGAAGTTGAAACTTACCTAAACCAATCACTTGGCAGCTCTTATCCTGATCTGATCCTCTTCTGGAGAGAAAACAACTTCAGAACTCCTGGGACAAAAGGGTTAAAATGCCATGTCCATGGAGAAAAGAACTGTGACACAAGCAGAAACCTCATCTTGTCACTAGGTACAATTGAGTCTTTTTACAGAGTAACAGCGTTGGAAGGGACCTTGGAGGCCTTCTAGTCCAACCCCTTCTCAAGGAGGAGACTCAGTGGTGAAATCCAAATTTTTTTACTACCAGTTCTGTGAGCGTGGCTTGGTGGGCATGGCTTAGTGGGTATGGCAGGGGAAGGATACTGCAAAATATCCATTCTCATCCCACTCCAGGGGAAGGATACTGCGAAATCCCCATTCCCACCCCACTCTGGGGCCAGCCAGAGGTGGTATTTGCCGGTTCTCCAAACTACTCAAAATTTCCGCTACCAGTTGTCTAGAACCTGTCAGAACCTGCTGGATTTCACCCTGAGGAGACCCTATACCATTTCAGACATATGGTTGTCCAATATTTTCTTAAAAACCTCCAGTGATGAAGGCAGGTAGTTCCACTGATTAATTATTCTCAGTGTCAGGACATTTCTCCTTAATTCTAGGTTGGTTCTCTCTTTGATCAGTTTTCATCCATTGTTTCTTGCTGTATTTGTGGCTTTTTGGTCAAGCTACACTGATGCCATCAATGTCATAAATTCTGCACAAGAGAAGAATTTGGAACTTAGAACAGAAGTCTACATGTGATTTTATTTAGGCTAAAGGAGCTTCCTCTTTTCATTCCTGAGATTGAAAAGCACAGGTTTTAGTTCTCATGGCTGTGAAGAAACATTTTGATTAGTGTTTGACATGAGATCTATGATCTCAGAAGAAAAGGGAAACTCAATGTCCTGAAGATTGAAGTTGGCACCATGGAAAGTTTATCCTTCACTGTGATCGTGAAGCAAAGCAAAGTAAATTATCTTCTGTATCATGAATGTATATTATATTCAGTTAAAACTCTGAATTTAATGAACTGTGGATTCAGATTTGAACTTGATTTCTGCAAGCTGAAAAATAAAAAAGTTAGTTTGCCAAAACTAAAATAAGGATCTTATTATTACTGATGAGTAAAATCTATATCAGTACCTGCTGTGGTTTTTATAATGTCTAATGATAAATATGAAATTTAGTAACATATTTACAAACGAAAGTGTGTAGCCCCGTGATGGTGAACCTATGGCACGCATGCCACAGGTAGCACACCGAGCCATATCTGTGGGCACGCAAGCGTTGCCCTAGCTCAGTTCCAGTGCGCGTATGTGTGCCGGCCAACTGATTTTTGGGCCTTCCGGGCCCACTGGAAGTCAGGAAACAGGCTGTTTCTGGCCTCCAGAGGGCTTCCAGGGGGTGGGGGGGCGGTTTCGCCCTCCCCAGACTCCAAGAAAGCCTCTAGAGCCTGGGGAGGGTGAAAAGTGGGCCTACCAAGCCCACCAGTAACCTTTTTGCCATTGCGTGCCAAAAGCAAGGGGAGCGTGGGGGGGTCACACGCACAAGTGTGGATCGTGGAGCACGGGGGGGGCTTGAATTATGGGTGTGGGCACACACACACGACCCCCACACACACACACAACCCACGCTTTTGGCACGTGACAGCAAAAAGGTTAGCCGTCACTGTTGTAGCCTTTATAAGAATTAGGTTGGGATCCTAAGATCCCAGTGGAATCCCAGTAGTAGCTACAGGATTCGTATTCCTTGAATACATAATTCCAGATTCAATTTAATACATTTTCTAAGCAATATTTAAATCAGAGTAAATGTCACAAAACAAGCCATTATTTTTTGAATTCTAAAGCCAAGTAATATGACCTAAACTATGCTGACTTTTAAGAGTTTCAAGCTTGAATAATTGGCAGTATATTGTGTAGTCACACAATACAAAGAGTATCACTGCTAACAGATAAAGAAAATCACATAATTTCAGAAACATATGCTTTTTATTCCGATGCATGAATGTAGACCTAAATTTGTATCCTTTTTCAGAATTATGTGTTATTGGGTTTCCTGACTTAGAAATGAAAAGTAAAAAGTTGGACTTTTGAAGAAGTAAAGAAAGTATTTTTTATTTAAACATAAACAATAATAATGCAACCGATACTGTAAATTTGTTGAAAATGATAGTATGCTGCTAAAAGCCAAATAAGTATTGGGAATTAATATTCAAATTTTAGTTCCTTTTGAACGATAGATGAGGAACTCCATCTCCATCAAGGCCTGGAGACAAAATCTAGATTGGTTGCAGGAATTGGTTATGGCTAGTCTAGAAAAAAGGACTGGGTAGACATGATAGCAGTGTTCCAGTATTTGAGAGGCTGCCACAAAGAAGAGGGGGTCAACTTATTTTCCAAAGCACCAGAAGGCAAGATAAGAACAATCAATGGAAAATAATCAAGCAGAGAAGCAACCTAGAATTAAGGAGAAACTTCCAAACAGTGAGAACTATTAATCAGTGGAACCGCTTGTTGTGGGTATTTCATCACTGGAGGTTTTTAAGAAGAGACTGGATAGCCACTTGTTTAGAATGGTATAAGGCTGTGATGGTGAACCTATGGCACGGGTGCCACAAGTGGCACGCGGACCCATATCTGAGGGCACACGAGTGTTGCCCTAGCTCAGCTCCAGCACACGTGCTCGCTGGCCAGCTGATTTTCGGGCCTTCTGGGCCCACCGGAAGTTAGGAAATGGGCTGTTTCCAGCCTCCGGAGGGCCTCCAGGAGGGTTGAGGAACGCCGTTTTTGCCCTCCCCAGGCTCCTAGAAAGCCTCTGGAGCCTAGGGAGAGTGAAAAACGAGCCCACTGTGCCATCACATGCCAAAAGTGGGGGGAGCGCGGGGGAGCACACACACATGCTTGGGAGGGCGGGGCACG
>JANHZT010002721.1:102041-114692 GCA_032468215.1 Stegonotus admiraltiensis | reverse complement strand
AACCCTATATTTTAACAGGAAAAGTAGGGGGTCGTCTTATACGCCCAGTCGTCTTATACGCCAGAAAATACGGTACTTTTTTCATTCAATAAAATGAACTGAGAATTACTCCAGAGCTTATATGATCGGTATGCAGAGAACAATATATTTTAGGATGCTTGTGTGATTTAATACAATACATTCTACTGAATGAGAACTAAGAGGTTAAAGATTGTACCTTCAACGGGTGGTGGTGGACATGCAATATGACACAAGACACGAAGTGCTGTAGGAAGACCAACTCCTTCCTGAGTCATCAGGCTATCAATGTTCTTTAAAGTAAAGAAGTAGATGATTAAAAAAATATTCAAAATGGATATATCCGATTTAACAGGCAAACACTGCTTCTGCACAAACTATGGAGAGATCCATTTAATTATTGTACATAACAAAAACAATTACGCAAAAGCCACATTTCCCCATGTTGACTAATAGTGTAGATTTAGGACTTGAAGTTCACTTATATAGAAAGCACAGGGAAATGGAAGGCCTGACTTATGTAACTCTTCAGCAGTCTAGCAATGGATTTGGTTCAAGATTTGGTCCTTCCTTATTGTGCAATACATCCAGCTTTGTTTTTAAAAGAGAACAATTGGTATTTGTTCTGTAAGGTCACCATTCCAATATTTAGAATATTTAGATACCAAACTAAATGTTAGCATATATTTATTATTTCATGAATATTTAAGTAAAACTGTAAATAGGATAAAGGGGGCTACGGTGGGAGTACCAATCTGGATCCCATAAAGGAGAATATTTGTAGCTCAGGGTTGAAATGAGGGACCAATCTAGCAATCCAAAGTGAACAGCAAACACAGCATTGCCAATCCAATTTTTTCCCTTCCCAAAACATTTTAATTAATCAGCATGTCCATTTTCAACAAAATCTGAACTACAATTAACTTCAAAATACCTTTGTTCAAAAAGATGAGCAGTTTGCTATTCTAAGGTCATATTTATTTTTACTTTTTATTTATTAAATTTATATGCCATTCATCTCACTGTCCAAGGATGGCAATGTAAACCATGTAAAAACTACAAAATTTGTTACATAATATAGTAAAAATACACTCCCCCATATGCTTTTACTTATTTATTTTACTGACCTGTTTAATATATTCAATGAGATTTGGGATACAATTAATTTCAAATCTGATTGTTTTCAATGGCTCCAACCATTTATTAAGTTCTAAAAACAAACAAGATCATTTGATGTATGTTACATGAGGCATTCAAGAAAATGTGAAAACAATTAGAGCAGTCAGCCTTTTGGTTCTAAAACTGATTGAATCTTAACAATGGGGACATACTTTGTCTCATACACACACTAGGAACACGGTAACTTATTTTTAACCAAAAGTCTAAGAAACTTTTATACAATTTTATAATTCAGTTTGAATATTCCCCACTATTTTTCCTTACAATTTCTTATTTAAGATGATGATGATGATGATGATGATGATGATGATGATGATAATAATAATAATAATAATAAATAATATGGTCAAATAAAGACTAATATAGTAGAAGTATACACTGCCCAAGTCTGGATCGTCTACAGTTGTTAAAATCATTTGGGGGAAAAGAGCACAAAAAACAGCACCAGACAAAAGAACAACAGTTGCAAAGAAAACAAACCCTCCAAGCCCAAAGGGAACAAAAAGATAGAAAGGGATGTCAGATGTTCTCCCAAAGGTCTGGGCAAAGTACAAAGGAACATATAAAGAACAGCAATAAAGAAATGTTTGGCTTATTTATCATAAGTAAAGGCTGGTTAATCTTGTTGAAGAAGAAAGCCATCTTACTCTAAGATTGGTGAGACAGCATCTGTTGTGGGATTTGCTTCCTGATTTGTCCATATCAAAAGGCTGGCAAAGACACACTTTTCTTGCTTTCTCCCAAGGACTGTGCACTGAAGCCTTGCGCATTGTTTGCATATGAATCAGATGCTATTTCTAAGCATAACCTTGGAAGCTATGAACTTCACCACCTAGCAGCCCAAATGTAACTTCCAAAATTACCTGCTTATTTATATTCCCCAATATCATAGATGTCAACATGGATTATAAGCATTGCTTCTTTCTGAGCACTATTTATAACTTATCTAGATTACAGATAACATCCATTACCTTCACACCAGGAAGATCTTTTTTTTTTCCATCACAAACTCTAAACATTGAATGATCCACAACAAAAGCCCTCTGTTCCCCTGATAGAGTTTTAGGACTAGAGCATATTGTTTCCATCACCCAAGAAAAAGTGTTTTTCCAGTGAGACCGGCCTATCAGGGCAACCTGGTCTACCCAAATATGGGACAGAGCATACTGCTTCCGCTTTCCCTTTATTTCTTTGTCAGTAAATTTAAATTTAACATCACCCAAGGACTGAATCCCAAATTTGAAAATATCTCCTTTATCACTGAAATCATATCCTCCTTCCCCAAGATTCTCATTCTGCCTGACAACAAGTCACTGTTGTTCTGAGGTAGTACGTATCAGAAGGACCAGACTGTATACATCTAAACATCTCCAGTTCAGCCAGTTTGCATTCAAAAGATTGGACCTTTTCTCTGACAGACAGGACTGTTGGCACACACTCCCAGTTTATTCCCAATAGATGTCTCCCCTATACTTGATATGTAAAGTTTTAGAACAAAATAATAAAACAGAAATACTGTTTTTTCTACCTAGATGAATTTCACAGCAGAAGGAAAAACTATTCCATACAACTCTGAGACGTCTTATTCATATTGTATTCAAAAGTATCTTTCCACCAATGAAGTATGAGGCACATAAATTGTATCGACCACCAACCTAAATACCCTAAGCAGCTACGGAAACTGGACAGTAACTTTAAAGAAAACAAAATGCCTGGAAGTACACTTCGTGCATGAAAAAATTAGATGTATCTGTCAGGATTGCCTTTTCCACTCAGTAGCAGACTTACACAATGCTTTGGACAGCACTTTTGATATTAAGACAAATCAAATTTATAATGTTGGGAAACAGCAAGTGATAACTATTCAAGGAACAAAAATCCCAATACCGTTTGGGAATGTAACACCAGTCCACTTCATTTTAAAGCTGTACAGGACTAAGTGATGTGGAAACAAGAGCTGATTTAAAGAATCTAAGTGATTCATCAATATAGAATATGAGTCTAAATATTTCTTTCGAATTATTTTATGGCATCTGTCCATGAGTAGTATATTACACAAACCAGGGATTTTTTTTTTGTTTAGAAATCAACTTTATAAGAAGACTGCTAAAGATCTTTCAATGATCACCTCTAGTAATCTTAATACATACAATAGCAATAGTGAAACAGTATCAGAAATATTTCTCCTACATCATTTAAAACATGGCCCAACAATAACAAACAGTGTACCTTGTAACTTGGTATTATTTTCATCCGCTTTGCAAAGCTTCAGCAGGGGTGCTGAGTACAGCTCAAGCATCTGGACATCACTTGAAGACTGTATCACCAGTAGGACAAGGATGCAAGCATAATTGTAGGCAACTGACTTTTTTGATTTGGAATCACTGTTTAAAACAAAAACCTACAACTTACTAATTTGCTTCGTATTACTTCATTTCATGTTTTAGTCTTCATACTAAGCATAAAATCCAGAGATTCAGCTTCCATCACTGACTTCCCACCCTCCAGAGATTTAGTGAGCACATAGAACTCAGAAGGAAAGGCAACTGTGCAAGAGGATTCTCAAATGCCCAGCACAGGATTCCATTTATATTAAACACAGTAGACCAATATCGTTATCATTAAAATTGAAAAGAGATTTTACCAATCCATCCTATTCTTTCATAATCCTTCTACTTTTAAAACGTATTACAGTACAGAGAACAGTACATAGAAGTAAGCAATAATCTTTAGAATAAAAATTAATAAAAAAACCAGTATTGTTCTGAACTGAGTTGATAGTTTCTATCGATCCTGTTACAGACAGTTCTTGCGCCACAATTGGAATCAAAATTGCCGTCACTAAGCAATGTGGTTATAAACCATATCATATGACTGCCCTGCTTAATGACTACATTCCAGGCAATCCTGGTTGATGTCATAACTCCAGATGCACAGGGTCATTAGCAGCGGTGAAATCCTCTGAAGTCTGCTACCGGTTCTATGAGTCTGTTACTGAGCGCACACAGGCACGCCTGAGGTGCACCCGCGCAGCACTATAAAAAAGGAACATTTTGAAGCCTTCCGAGTCTGCAAAGGTAAGTAGAACAGCGGGAGGGGGAGGGGGGAAGGGACCACTGTGCCATGTGATTCCGGTTAGCTAGAAAGCAGGAAATCAGACCATTCTAGCTAATATAAATTGCACATCATAACTGATCGTCGCCCAGCTGATTGTCGGAAATACCGGTTCACCTGAACCAGTAGCATTTTTTTACTACCAGTTCAGGAGAACCAGTAGCATTTCACCCCTGGTCATTAGGAAGAAAGCAGGAGTTGTCCCAGGTAAAGAGCATGGGGGGGAGGGGAGTAGGTAGTGCAGGCTGTACATGAGTTGGGGGAGGAGGATGTTGCAGTATGGCTCAAGCCAAGGAAGATTGGGGGAAAAGGCGCAAGGTGTGTACAAGCACAAAGATGCGGAAAAACAGGGTACAGCCTGCATGCAGGAGAAGGGCAAAATGACAGCATAGTGCATACAAGCAAAGAAAGTCGGGGAGTGGGGAGATTTACCCAAATGACTTGTTTTCTTTCCTAATGCCTTCCCCATTGACTTTACTTGGGGGAAGCCTGCAGGGAGACTCACAAATGGCGATTACATGACCATGGGACACTGCAACCAGTTTAAGTGCAAACTGTTTGCCAAGTGCTCAAATTTAGTTCACATGACCGCAGGAGTGTTGCAATGACCGGAACTCTTGAGGACCAGTCTTAAGTCCCTTTCTTCAGCGCCATCACAACTTCGAATGGTCGCTGAATGAATGGCCGTAACTTGAAGGCTATCTGTACAGGAGCCCTCAGATTTACCACTTAATGTATTACAACATTTAGTGATGAGGCCGGTCATACTCTCCAACCCAACCCACCTCACAAGACTGCATCTGTGGAACAAGTAGAAAGCAGCAGCATTGTGTACAATTTTCTTGAGCTGCACAAAACAAAGACAGAATATTGTGAGCCCGCCCATTACAGATATAAATCTAATAATAAATCATTACCCTAATGCTTCTTTGGAATAGAACTCCATTAAAGTAATAAGGCTCTGGAGATTCTTCTCAAGGCTGAAGACATGGGCAACAGCAGCTCTTCCTACTGGGTTAAAAGTTATCAAGTAAAGATTATGAAGTGTTCCCAGGAGATCTGAATGGTCAGTTTCATCGGTGGCTGTGCAACGCTGGAAATGGCTGAAGAGTTCTGAAATGCACTGCAGCGTCTGGGTCGAATGAAGAAGCCATAAGGGAAATGCTTCATCGCCTGCTCCATCTGTTTGCAGGCCTTCTTCTTGATCGGGATCTGAAAACTGACAAAATGCTCGAACCAGCAAATTGGTGGCTTCGTATTCAGAGAGGAAAAAAAGGAGACCTTTCTGCGACTGTGCTAAAAACCTCAGAATATCTCTGACAGACTGAAGCACTCCAGGATGCACATTTGTTATTGGATTGGACAACAGCAAAGTGACAGACTCCAAAAAACTGTGGTTGTGAAGATACCTGAAGAAATGAAAAGGATAAATAATACTAAGAAATAACATCTATCCACTACATTTTCCCATAAGATAGCTAAACTGCAACATCGTACAATTCTATATTTGCATTACACAAGGCATCCTTGTGGTTTGGAATAGAAAACAAATCCCACAAATTACAAAGTGGGATTAATTATTATCACATTAATTAATATCACCCGTATTAAAAGCAAAACTGATATCCATCACTGGAGAAAGTAATTATGTTTCGTAGAGTTAGAGGTAAAAGGAAAGCAGGGTGTCAGAGAACACGGTGGCTGGACACCATCAAAGGTGACACCAGCAAGAGCCATAGAACTCAAAAGAAGTAGTGCAAGCTCGGAAGATTAGGAGAGATTTGACCCATAGAATTGCCAAGAGTCAGACACAACTGAATGGATAACAACAGCAGCAGCTGCATCATATATTCATCTGAGCCTGAATTTAATTTCAATAGATCTATACGTGTTTTGTATTTTTGCATTAAAAACATAAAAACTTTATTTCAAATTTTTACTGATTACTATATATTTATTCAATCCAAGGAATCAAGACTATTTGTTAAAAGTTAATGATTTTGCAAATCAGATGACATCAAATGTCCCTACAAACGTAAATTAATGAAGCAGATGGCTAATTATTACTATTTTGATCAACATAAGCAGAAAGCACCACCATGGTAACAAGGAGATTACTACAATTTTCAAGGACTACAAATTGGAAATACTGCAGGATATTCAGGAAGTAGATTATGCACAATCTTCTCTTTAAAATCATGAAGGACTCAGAATAGCACATTGCTTGGCAAGTATTGAGAACTTGTGAATTACCTATAGTCTTCAATTCTAAGTAAACATTTGAGTAACCCAAATCTTTTTTAATTTAAATGGGGAAAGTGAGCTGACTTGTTAAGAAAAATGAGAAGAGACAAAGAAATGGAAATGAAAGTAGTAAAGAAATTAAAATATTTCCTGTTAAATCAACAATCTTTATTAAATAATGGACATGCATTATCAGGACATATTAAAAATTGGGAGGGGGGGAATCTGACGATCCTCTGGAACATGTAAACAGAAATTCCCAACCTGGGTCCAGTTTCAACTCCAATTACCCAGGTTTGGCTTTTAAATATGCGGTGGAGTAACAGTGGAAGTCTGATGAACATGTCTTGAAGGTACCAACTAGAAAAACCAGAATACACATAACTAAAGCCATCTACCCAAATCAAAAATATACATACCTGAACAGAACTGGAAAAGGATCATCCCTTTCTGGAGGCCCTGTAATACGTGCTGTTGTTGGAAAAGATTTCACAGGTGGCTGGACCATGGTGTGCGGGGCTGTCTCCATCAAATGCAAAATTTCATCTAAAATGTTAATGAGTTTTTCAATTTCTCCTTCATTCATAGGGGAGGACTCCAAAATATTGTCCATATCCATTGGAGCATCTACATCATTATCATATTCCTGGTTGCCTCTTTCAGGTCCAGCATCTGGATCCTGCTCAGACTCAGAATGATTTGGAAGGGGTGGAGAATTTTCTGCTAGCTGGTCACCAATTTTCTTTACCTCCGACAGAATCTCATAGAAGTGACATTTCTGTAAAATGGCAGAACCTGCAGTGACTACCCTTACAGTCTGATCCAGGAGAATAAGTTCCAACAGTCTCTGATAGCCACTTTTTTCACTGGCCTCCAAACTACTCCTCAGAAAAACCTCCATTCCTTCAGTCATGCTAATAACACTATCCAAAGCTTTGAAAGCATTAAGTTTAAGGGAAGAGGACACATGATCTGCAAAGAGCAGCTCAAATAAAGAATCAATTACTCCCCCTTGCAAGAGGGCTTCTATTCCTCGAGTTCCACATTCTGCCAGCGAAGAGACAAGCTTTGTCCCAGCTTTCAGCTGACGGACATTCAAAGCAATCGGTTGTCTCAGGGCTACTTGAAGATTTAAAGACTGCATTGTCCAGTCAACCAACTGGCTTAGGTAATCCTGGCTTGTATCCTTTAATTGCAAGTAACTTAGTCCTTTGACTACTAAACTGGGTATTTCTTCCAAAGCTGTGACCCACTTTGCACCTCTCTCCTCCTGATATAATTCAAGGAGCTCAGTCAATTTAACAGAACTCTCTACTGCCCCATTGTTTTCCTTCTCTAGATCTTGATCTCTCATCTTGGCAACTTCCATCTCAAAAGTGGTCTTATAGGAGCAACTGAAATATAGAAGGGGTCCAAGCTCCCTATCAAAAGGATCGTAGGTTACAGGTGGCACTCTGGCCAAATCTTCAGCAGTATATTCAATGTCAAAACTTGGGTATTTAAACGTCTCTCGTTCCAAGTCAGCAATTCCATCTTCATCACTTGAAATCTGTTCATAACCATCATCTCCTGAAACAAATATTTAAAATATCGTTGTTAAAAACATACTATAAAACTTATGTTTTAACTGTTGATTAGATAAAATAACATATTGGCTCCCACTTTGTATGTGTGTCCTTCTACACGCACCGAAGCAATATTACCCCACCGAAGCAATAAATAACGTATTATTAATCAAAGCACACATTAAGAACAGGAGACAATAAAATGCTATGTAATAATCTTCCCACATCTAAGATTCTTTTGTTTTTTATTCCAAAAGTTTCTGTAAGTTTCAATCATATGGACCTCTAAAAAAGTGCGTGTACCAAAAAATAAATGACTGCCAAGTAAAGAAGACCAAGATCAGGCTTCAAGTATTCAAAGAGAAAATAAAGAGAAATACTTTGGCTAGTGATGGTTTCTCATGCTTACAAAACCTGATGCAACTAACTCAAAATAGAACAGAGATGCTCAAATATACA
Organism: Stegonotus admiraltiensis; assembly: GCA_032468215.1. Taxonomy (NCBI): domain Eukaryota; kingdom Metazoa; phylum Chordata; class Lepidosauria; order Squamata; family Colubridae; genus Stegonotus; species Stegonotus admiraltiensis. The sequence continues at coordinate 106,113 of JANHZT010002721.1, read as the reverse complement.
TCAATATGTAGAGACAAATTCCAAGAGTCTTTGCAAAAAATATTTGAATTTACTGGCCTACAATCCCAACAGCCCTCCCAAAGATTGCAAACGATCTTTATTGCAGCCACACTAAAAAGGTTACTAAAGCACAATGAACAGCTCCTTTACTTTCTGGCCCTTGTTCAGATGGAATGCCTATGTTTAGAGCTTTTTGGCTCCTACTGTATCTTTAACAGGACAGAAAAAGAAAATATAACATATGAGAAAATATGTATTTAAAAAGAATGCAGAAATGTTGCTAATCTGAGAACATCTCATGATTGTCAGAATGACTGATTAGTCCTAAGAATGACACTAACTAAAGCACTCATTACCAGGTGGAGTGAGGAAGGATATCAGTACAGCAAATAAATACTGCAATTTAAGCTTTGGAAAAATCAAATATACTTTCAAAGGAAACACTAATTTGGGGCTCATCAACAGCTGACATAAATGATTGAATTATCGCAAATTATTGATTTGATTATATACCCAATTATTCCCTTTTCACTTATAAATGTTGGCAGCCTCTCTTGTAAAAATGAATACATTTTTTTTCATCCTTTTCCAAAAATTAAGAGTTAAATCTTCCTTCCTAAAATAATGTGTTTTCAAAATTGGTAAATACCATATTTTCAGCTTGCAGGTAAATCAATGATTGACTGTAAACATCAAGCAAAGATTCAACTGTATGCATTGCAGTATGCAAAACTCTGTTAAACCAAATATATTTTTGTGCATCATGTATTTGGTTCCCTAATTTAGACATCAAAATATACATTAGTGAAGTTATTTTAGAAAGATGCAAAGCTTTTCTTCTCGGATGTGACAATAATAACAGAATTTCTTCCTGGCTACCTGATACAGGCATTGGCTCATCTTCTTCATCATCACATGAAGGGGGGCCAGGTGGGGTTCTTGGTCCTCTAGGTTGGCCATCATAGACAACGCAAAACAGAATTTTCATACACTGCCAACATTGTTTCAAGAACAGGGGCAAACCAGATATTTATCTGCGAGTCAATGCTTATCAAGCAAGGATAACATAATGTATATATGCATGAACCTAGTTGGTTGTATTTGCCTACCTTCACCTTCTTCCTCTTCATCACCTTCTTCGTCTTCTTCCTCATCCTCATCGTCATCCTCATCTTCATCCTCATCATCGTCCTCTTCATCATCCTGAATGCTATCTACTGTTTGACCATCATCATCCTCTTCCTCATCCTCTTCCTCCTCAACATCCACACCTTCTTCATCATCATCCATTTCTTCTGCTTGTTCTTCTTCCACTTCTGCCTCATCAGAATATGGACCTTCTTGATGAATGGAAGTCCGATCAGGAGAAATGGGCTCAAAATAATCTTCTCTGTGATCAACATCATCATCTTTTTCTCCAGCAACTGAAAATAATGACATTAATAGCAGGAAAATAAATTGACTGCTTGAGGTTTCAATACTGAAAAGTTACTTATAATGAAAGTTAAGAAAGTTATAATGAAAGTTAAGTAACAAAGATATATGATTTAAAGTTATGTTAAAGTACGCTATTGACCCATCAAATACTGCACCACAAGATTCAGTTTTACATAATGTAGATGTGGGGATGTGAAGATTTTTAAAAACTGAATGTCAATTCTTTATTAAACATGGAACCATGTACTCTAAAGTACCGTATGTGGGAAGGAAAATTCTTAACCCAATAGCAGGATGCAAAACACTCTGTCAAAAAAACCAAATATATTTTTGTGCATTGTATATTTGGTTTTCTAATTTAGACATCAAAATATGTATTAGTGAAGTTATTTTAGAAAGATGCAAAGTTTTTCCTCTCAGATATGAAAATAATGAGAACAGAATTTCCTCTTGACTACCTGATACAGGCATTGGTTCATCTTCATCATCATCAGGAGGAGGGGGGCCAGGTGGGGTTCTTGGTCCTCTAGGTTGAGGCCGGGGAGGGCTGCCATTAAACTGTTCCTCTTTCTCTCCATCAGCTGTAAAAGATGTTTGTGCCGAAGAAAAATTATGTATTTTTTAAATCATACTGCATGATAAACAAAGGCCAAACTGTTTTTGCAATTCCCTTCAGTTTTCAAAGCAGTGGAAATAGACTGCCGAGAACGGGATGGGAGAAATGAAATTTAAATCGATAAGAAAACAAAACTCTGTGTCTGGTAACCCCACCACCACCCTTAAGGGTTTAAATTGGGAAGAAAATTATTCGGAAAAATTCTGAGGCATGTGCTGTACTGATACTCATACTCATGAACTTACAGAATGAATTCCACTGTAAGTAGTACTGAAAAACACAAATATTTAGGAAAATACGCTTGACTGGTATGAAAGATTTGCTTTTCTAACCAAAACCTTTTTGAAGTGTTAAAAACTAGAACAGAATTGCTCACCTAATTTTGGAGTTCTTTTCAAAGCTTGTTGTTGCTGAGGAGGTGGAGGAGGTGGTGGTGGTGGAGGAGGAGAGTCTCTATCATGGCCAACCACTCTATCAACAGAGCCATATATTGCCAGTGTCAAGCAATTATACCAGCCTCTTAAAACTAAGCCATCAGTGTTTACCTGCATTATTTAAAATAAAACACAGAATTTAAAATATGACTTGCTACATTTGAATTAACTAGTTCTGCTTTATGTGTATTGCTTGTTAAACCAGTACTTCAGCTTTGAAAAATCCTATATATCCAAATTCTACAGCACTTCTGAAACATACGCTTTTTATTTCAAATGTTTTCAGCTCTAATTACGAGGATCTACCTAAAAACATGAAGCCCATTTTTGCTAGGAACATCTGTCTGTTAAACTAAGTATCATACAATGCTATGACAAAGAATGAAATTTGGGAAAATATATTTGCCTCTCTTCCGAATGATTGTAATATAATGACATTCAACAATGCCATAAAGTACAGAAAAATCACAAATCATCATTACACACAGTGTTTCCTAAAGTTTTCAATTTGGTAACCAATTGCAACAAACCACTCCGCAGTTATATCTCTGATGACTCCCATATCCAAAAAAATGCAAAACAAAATCTCAACTCATAAGATCTAAGGCATTGTGTAAACAAACACATTTATGTATATATGTATATATTTGTGTGTGTATATACATACTTAGTAACCCTTCAGCATCCATTGAACCAACTTTGAGAAGACTTTGATGGAATACACTGAAAGTAATCCAGTCTCTGAAGATTACCTCTGCCTAAAAGGGTTTTTTAAAAATTATGATATTAACTAACAAGAGGGACAGCATCACAATTTACATAGTAATTACCTTTGCATTGGGCCTGAAAATAATTGAAGAGTTTTCATCATATTCCAGGCTATTAAGCAGAAGAAAATTAGATATTAGGTAATAAACATGCATATTTTTCTCCAACATCTTCTCTTACTAGCTAATCTTACAATAGGACCTTCTTACAACCTATCCTTTTAGAATTAGGCTGACAACTATACATCTTTGCATTAAGTGGCAGAATAGAGGAACTCTCTACCTGCATTTTATTCATTTTCTGTAGACTATGTATCCCAAGGATTGCTTGTTTAATGTTATGCAATAGTACAGTTGGACAGAATTTGGCAATGTGACAGCTGAGAAGACCACCAAAAATAATGGTTACAGGAAATGGTAAGTATGTGTTATAAGAATCCCTTCTCAAGAAAGAAGTGACAAGTTTGTTTTTTGTATTCCATAATTTTATAGTTTCTGGTAAAGTATATTCAGTATATTCAATGAAAGAATGTTTTTAGAACTTACCTTCCTAGCCTGTCAAATACAGGTGCACTTGGTTTGCTGACATTGTTGAAAAACAGGTCTAACTGAAATGTATGAGGAGATGTCTCACTGGGAACAGAGTCAAAGTGAAAAAAATATCATCTTTAATCAAAATCTGGTTAATGAGCAAGGCAAGCCTTAAAAGACTGTTAATCGATCTGGAGAAAGATAAGGAGTTCCCAACTTAAAAATAGTCAATATTTACATTATTAAGCTCTTATTTCATATATTTCATATATTTTGTAAAATATGGT
>JANHZT010002716.1:150413-165230 GCA_032468215.1 Stegonotus admiraltiensis | reverse complement strand
AAAGGATGGAAGGCTGAGTCGACCTTGAGCCTGGTGAGAATTGAACTCGCAGTAATTGCAGGCAGCTGGAAGTTAAAACTGCCTAGTAGGAGGCATTAATCTCCTATGCCACTCAGGCTCCTCCTTAATCAAGGACCACATGTTCCTCCTCCTTGTTAATCAAGGACCACATGGATTGTGGTTTTTTATTTATTTTCAAAATAATACTATATAATATTCAAATCAGCAAGCTGAAGCTGAGGGTAATGCATATTTAACTAGTGGGATTTACTACTGTATGATGTTGTAATGTTCAAGTTCATTAAGTTGAAGGGCTTAGCAGTAGACTGGATACATTCATGGATGACAAGTCTATCAATGGTTATTTCCAAGGGACTGAGGGGACATGTATGTTGTAGTATCAATTATAGAGGTTCAACAATAGATAGGCAGGTCTCCATCTTCTGCTTGTAAGCACCTTAGACCAGGTTGGCCATTGTGAGAAACTACATTTCAGATTAAAATGACCCTTAGCTTGATTCAGCAGACCTTTTCTTACCTAAAAACTAGACTGACTTGCCCCTCCTCTACTGATGAATCTAGAGCACAGAACTACAAGAATCTGGGTGCCTGGTGTGTCCTATATGGCTCCTTCCACATACAAGGTTTGGAAGCAGTTCTAGGGATCTGCCAACTATCCCCCTAGATCAGGGGTGTTAGACTCACATTGTCACGGCAATGTCCACATGACGTATCTGGACTTTTTCCCCCTTCGCTAAACCAGGTGTGGGCGTGGCTAGCATGTGACGCAGTGGCCCACGGGCTGGGAATTTGACAGTCCTGCCCCAGATGATTACTATACTCAAGGCTCTAGTATAAAACTGGATGGTATCCATAGAAGAATCAGCCGTAACTCACAAAGGCCATCACCAATTTCTTTAGGCTAACATTACCGGTGCTGAAATCTCAGGACACAGGAAATGCATCTGCAATTCGTAGGCCTTGGCCATAACTGAATTGCTGCTATTGCTCAAAATGACACACATAGTACATTTGTGTTAGTAGCACATTAGTGTTGTTTTGGCTACCTACTCATCCACTTTGACAGGAAATCCCTTCCCATTCTTGCATACTATTGACTTACAGGATAGAGCTGCTATGTGTAGTTAGCACCACTGTTTCTTTTGGGAGCAAACAGAGTATGTTGGCTACAGCTGGAGTGTGGGCAGCAGCTTGGTTTAGTGTCTCTATTCCCTGAAAATCAAATTAAAGGAGAAACTGTGGGAAAGGCACTGTTGGATCGAATAATCTTTCACTTGAGAATACCTCAGAAGCTTGTAAAGTGAAGTACAGGGTTGGGAATCCTTTTGGCATCTGCTCCTCAGTTAGAGAACTCCTGTTGTCTTGCCAGGAATACTGACTGTATCTATGCCTTAGGCAATTTGTAATGCCGAGGGAAGAGGAGAGGAGGGGAGGGAGGGATGGAGCTCTTTCAGTGTATGTTCACCCATTTCTCTTTCTGAGTCAACCATTGACCATATGTCAAAGGGAATCCCAGAGAGAGAGTCAAATTATTATTAAATGCATACTTTGCCTTTCTCTGCATACAAGCTTACCATAAGTTGGCTTACAATAATAAAATACCAAATATAAAATACTGTCGTCATCCAACACAATTAAAATAAAAATTGAAATCACTATCATTTCATACCTCTCCTTCAGTGATCCAAATGGCTCCCACCTGGATGATGTTCAGGAAACTATTAAAGATTTGGCTATTCTCCCAGGCTTTAGGGCAGAGTGATACTTGAACTTGCATTGGAATGAGGTGTTTTGTTTGCAAGTTTGTCTTAGGTCACTCGTGATTTCTTTTGGAGTTTTGTATCTTTTTTCTTGCTTTTAGCTATAAGCTGTGCAGAGTCATTGAGAGTTGGGCCCCTAAATTGTATGTAACTTAAGTACAGTATGTATGTATGTATGTATGTATGTATGTATGTAGAGTGATGGGTCCTTGGACAAAGAAATTTACTCCACGATCAGCAAGTCCAGTCAGACACTGGAGCAGCTGCATACTAGAGTTCTCAATCAACACAACATCCATATCTCTGCAAAACTAAAAGTCTACAGAGCTGTGGTCATCCCTTCCATCTTAAATGGATACAAGTCATGGATTTTGTATGGAACATACATCAAACAGCTAGAGAAAATTTGCATGTGGGCTCCCTGCTCCATCCTTGGCATTTATTGTCAAGATGGTACCTACAAACTGGAGGGCAGAGTCTGCCAGCACTGAATCTCTGAATATCAGAGCCCAGATTAAATGGATGGGACATGTCATCAGAATGGATGACCACTATATGCCCCTGGATGGAACACATCATCAGAATGGATGACCACTGTATGCCTCGCCAGTTGAACTAGAGCCGTGATGGCAAACCTCTGGTATGCAGAGCCCTTTCTGTGGGCACGTGTACCATCGCCCCAGGTCAGCCAGCTGGCCATTGGGTTTCCGGTGCTCTGGTGCGCGTGCACCTTCCGGTTTGGACACTCAGTGCCTAAAAGATTTGCCATCACTGCACTTGAGTGTACTGGTGTCTGGGAAGAGACTCAAGGTCAACCATGCAAGTTCTGCAAAGATGTTGTGACAGAATCCTATTTCTCTGTGACATCTAGCAAAAGGAATTAGAAGCAGTAGCTGCTGACAGAACTCGCCGTTTTATGAAGAGTCCACTGGCTTTGAAGACACATGCTCCCAGAAACTGATAGAAAACTGTGAGTAGTGTCCAGGATAACACCCACAATTATTATAGCAATAGACTTCCAGTTCCCCGATTGTGCTAGACTCTGTACTTCTAGACTGGGACTACAAACCATTTCCATGTCCACAGATTAATTGCTCAACAGCATGACTTCTTCAAACCTGAAGGGTTACTGTACTTATGTAAGTATGCATAAACGTAAACTTTTACTTCTTACTATCAATTTTGTTTTGTTTATGTGTGCGTTTTGTATTCTCTTCAGGCATCACTATAGCGGGAGAGGATTTCTGGAAAAAGTGCCCTATTCCATGTTCAATCCAAATCATCCCAAAAGTTCTCAAAACTAGCAGATTGTTAAATGGAATTTCTGATCAGTAAGAGGATTTCCTACAAACTATGGCTCTGTCTTCTTCCTACCCTCTACCTCTATGCTGCCACATCATAAAGAATCCAACTGACATAGCTAGGAGAGACTATCTCTCCCTTCATCTCTCAGCCAAGTCTTTGCAATACATGCCGCATCAACACTTTCATCCAGGACTAAATCCCGGATAATAGGTATTTTAATAGAATTTCACCAGGTATTACAATACAGGACTTCTTTTAAGCTGGAAGGCCCATTTTTGCTGCACCTTGAAGACTTCAATTACAATGCAGCTTGATTGAGCAGGAGTGATACGATAGCAACTTTCAAGCAGATTATGAGTTGTCCCTAACAGTACTATATAGAATAACAGTATTTCATTATAAGAATACAGATTTTTGTTGTGCATTAAGAAAATCCTCTAAAAGGCAAGAGCAGTTCGACAATGGGGCCAAGCCTACTTCTCTGGGGGTTTATGACAATTCACCACTGCCAACTTGCCACAGCTAACCCACCATAGCTAACTTGTCACGGGGCCAACTCGCTGCAGGCCAACTCACCACAGCCAACTCACCTCACCGCAGGACAATTCGCGGCAGGAAAAGAGTTACACTAATATTAAAGAAATAGTGGAATGGAATAAGTAAAGAAAGGATGCAAAAGGAGGGGCAGAATGAAATGTGAATGGCAATAATTTAAAAAAAAATTTTTTTATTTTAAATAATTAAGTAGAATTGTTAAATTGTTCCACGAGTTGTCCTGCAGCACGGTGGCCATGGCAACTTGTTCCATTTCATTTTCTGGAGACTTCAAGCAGAGATTGGAAAGCCATTTGTTAAAATATGCTTTAAATTGGAACTCTGAATTGAGAAGTCTCTCTCTTGAAAGGACACAACCAGTTTATCCTTTCCCATTGAATATTTAAGGAATATTACTCCATCAACTCTCTTAATATAGCATATATGTGCATTCACAGTGATTTAAGGGCATATGGCACCCCGATTGTGCTTTGTCATGCCATACCAAAGATTTGCATTTTAAAATGCAAATCAGGAAGAGGGAAAGCATTGGTGCCAGCTCAACATTGGTACAACAGGCCATTGCCGATTGGGCCATCGCTTAAAGCTGGCCTCGCACTTTCAGGTTTGATTATTTTAGTATCTATTCTCCTAGTATACGGCAATCTTCGCTATTATATTAATTAGTTTCTCTGAAAAATCCCCCAACTTCTAAAGCCATTGCTTCTTCACAATTCACACTGTGTCATAACATAGGAAATAACTCTTTTAAAATGTGAATGCTAATGTGAAGATGACTTGAACATTACTTTCAATTTGGCACTTTGGATGATAAACCATTTAGATTATGAAATCTCTGTCCCAGTTTTTAAGCAAAACTGGAATTATATTAATTACTATCTGTCTCTTGGGAAACTGGGTTCTGATAAGAGATTGCAGACATCCAACAGTATTAGGTTGTTTATCTAATAGGCTGTCTTAAAAGAGCAGCCGGGTTTTCACATGAAAACAAGTTCCAAGATCAGCTCCATGTCAATATCACAAACTGTACACTCCGTGACAATCTCTATGGTCATCAACAAATAGCTGCTTGTCCCCAACAGAAAAACTGAACGCTGAAACAAGAATAGAATAGAATCTAAGCCAGTAAAAATACATTTCTACTTACTTGGCAGTATTTGGACTTGTCTGAAACTTTGCAAGGGAGAAAAATGAAGAACAAGTTATCAGCTACTGCTAGAGAGCCCACTCTTGAGCTTGGCAAGCAAAGCAGTTGATGCAAGAAACGTTTTTTCCTGAAACTGCTTAATTCTACCACATTTTTATTTTGAAATACAATGACCGAATCCCTGCCATTCTCATAAAAAGTAGGCATTAAAAATAGAATGATAACACAATTGACAAAGAGGGAGATACTTTTCTAGCTCTCATATGTTAGCCACCATTTGTCAAAGATAAAAATAACATCCACTGAATTTATTTCATATCATTAATAATATTCATTTCATTGTTTCATTTCAACTAAATCCCAAAAGAATGTATCATGTGGGTATTTAGATGCCTTCTTTTCTATTCTGAGGCACTTTATATCAACTAGAGGGATCAAAAAAAAAAAAAGATGGCCGAAATTGAGTAACTGGTCCTCTCTATCCCTCTCCCTGTGTCTCTGTCTGTCTCACACACAGAGAGAGAAAGGGAGAGGGAGAGGGGAAGAGAGAGGGGGGGGCTATAGTGGACCCAACTCAGGGGTCAAATGCTACTGGTTCACACAGGTTTTGGCGAACCAGTAGTGGTAAAGCTACCACTTCAGGCGAACTGGCAGTAAAAAAAAGCTACCGGTTTGTCGGAATCGGTATATCTGACGATCAGCTGTGCCGCACGATTTATATTTGCTAGAAAGCAGGATCTCTAAAACAGCTGTTCCCCCCCTCGCTGTTCTACTTACCTTCCCAAGCCTCCTTTTTTGGCACAAAGTGCACATTTTGTGTGCACTGCACATGCATGTGCAGCATGTATTTGGTGTGCAGGCACACACTGTGGATCCACATGTGCAGCGTGCACGCAGCGCACACCACGCATGCACAGGCCGTGAACTGGTGACAAACCGGGGAGGATTTCACCACTGACCCAATGTAAGGACTGGAAAAGGTGACATTTTCTTTTTAAATACAAATACTTTCCATACCAATGCTATCTACAGACTCCACTTGCTAGAGGGCTTCAAAGGAGAAAGCAAAGCTGAGCAAATAGTTTGTTTCGGCGTTATTCTTGTTTTTCCCCTTTACAGGAGTCTGTTTAATTTTTCTTTTTTCAGACGACAATTTAACAAACAAAACAACACAAGTAACAACAACAAAAACACCTGAAGGAAGGCAAAGAACCTGGAAAGTAACTATTTAATCAGGGCATCACAAACCTCCCTGTTCTTGGTCCCCAGAGCAGGGCCTCCTCCCAGAACAATAGAGATGTGCTAATCACTTGAAATGTGAGCAAAATGTGTTCCCTCAAGTCTGGCAAGCATAAGAGTGATAAGTTTCTCACATTGTCATGAAAGATCTGGCTCTCAGCACTTGCCCTTTTTTTAAATGTTTCATTTTGCTATGGTTTAAATTACATAATAAGGTACTGGGGAATGTTACGTACAAAATATCAGCCTTAAATCAGCAAAAGCCTATTTTATACACAACAGCTTTTCCTTTGATTATTGCAAATTGCAAAAAAAAACAAAAAACCCAACCTCATTACGGCAATGATCACGGCAAAATTCAGAAAACCAAAAGCCTTTGCATTCATTTTAAAAGATAAAATTTAGTCTCCTAATTTAACAATAGGTTTCAGTGTGAAAAAAATCAGCACATTAATTAATGAATAAATCACATACATTTGTATGCCATCTTCTCTAGACAGCTTACAATGCACCACCAGCAAGATCAGAAAAAAAATAGCATAATCACAATTCAAACAGCATTACTCCTTTAATCCTCCTATACAGATGACTCCAACTTAGTGACACCTCCTACCCCAAACCTTTCACTACTTTTGGAAATGTGAGAAGGCAGAGGGTCATCCTAACCTTGGGAAGAGGTGGCCTACTCCAAAGGTTTTTTATGGGTATATTCCCTACAACTTCACATGAGGATGTACTTTAGTGAAATGGGTGGCAAGCAAATTTAATAAATAAAAATAAATAAATACCTATCTCTATCTGACCCTCTTTCAAAATGGCAATTTTCCTCTTAGCTAATACTTCCTGGGCTAGCTGTGAAGCAATTAAGAGTTAAATCAACTTATGCATAATTCTACTTAAGATTTGGGAAATTAAGTAGTAAATGGTTTTCTCTAAAACAATTCATTCACAGATGGGGTTGGGGTTTCAAGGTCTTTCCTTTATGCTTTTCAGGCAAGAGAACAGATATAAAATTCTCAGATGATATGGCCCAGTAGAAATGGGATACATGCTGCCAACAAGATTTAGAGATTGGCAATTGTTTAAGAAATGCAAGTTGTTTTCTTAGGTTTGGAAAAAAGATTTTTTCAATACCACCATGATGGGCCCAAACCCAAGAATGCTTGAATAAGAGATACACAAAAAAAACAAGAACTAAAAATTTCTATTTCCCAAAGAGCCTTTTAAATCAAGGATAGTAATTCATTCCTGGAAATAACTTTTTTTAAAAAGCTGTTAAAACTATGCTATTGATGCACTGTAAGAAATTGAGAAATGCTAGCATTTTAAAAAAAAAAGCATTACTAGGTGCAAATGGCCTACAGATGTGTGGCAAAAGTTCATGACTTAATCTTGGTCTTAGATCTTCTTAGCATCCAGACCACCATTCTGCTCAGATAAAACAATGGAAATCGAAAGAGTTCCTTAATGTAATCTGCATTTCTACCATGGATGTGAAGTGCTATATAAATGTTAATAGGTATTTAAAAATATAATCTAGGAGTCTAGGGGGACCTCTTAAGTCATGGGATAAAGACAATGCATACTGATCATTTTCATACTCAAAGGGGGTCAAGGGGGGAAAAAAGGAATAATTCTCCATAGCAAATTTGTTTTGTACCTGGCATAAAGGAAGATCAGATAACATGAGGGAAGGAGGGAGGGAGAGAAGACCCCTTACATATTTTGCATCTTAATGACAAACAATTTGAGTTAGCATTAAGAATTTGCAAAAAAAATAACCCATTATTCCGTCACAGCAAAACCACAATGTTTATAGCTCCTTAAAGACTAACATTAATTATGGCATAAGGCTTTCTTGACTATGCAGCAACTCTCACAACCTGTATATCTTGCATTTATGCATACAGGTAGACCTCAAGTGTAATGGAGCCTGCTTATGGTCATAGGCCATGGCAGTGGTTATGCAAGGCTCTCCCATGTGATCTCCTCGCTTAATGACCATAATCCCTGCTGTCCCTGTTGTGGTCAACAACTACATGGGTCATTAAGTGGAGCATGAGGTGCCTCAGGGGGTGGAGGAGGCCCTGGGAGGCTTGGTGCAGGCCGAGGTCCTCACTACAGCACCTCCACAGCTCACACGTAGCCTGCCCTAAGCCCAACCCCAAGGCACCCTCTGCTCCACTTGCCACCCAGCTGGATCCCACATCCTTGGGCCTCTTCCCACCATAAGCGGGACCCATCATGCCTTAGTCCACTTATCTTTTCCAAAGATCACCTTCAGAAAGGAGAATCATCAGATTTCCTATATGAAATCTGTATGGCACAGTCCTGAAAGCAGGCACTCGTTTGGGAGCAGCCGCAATTCCCGGATCACGAGAATTGTGGCCAAATGATGCTTGCTTCCGAGATGGCACCACATGGAGTCTGTATAAATGATCTCCTGAAAAGGTAAGCAAAGGGAGGTTTAATGGGGAAGGAGGGTGTGGGACCTAGTGGGGCAGGAAATGAGCCCAAGGCCTGGAGGGGACCCAGCCAGCTGGGAGGTAGGCCCAAAGTAGGCCCAGTGGGGCAGGATGGAGGGAGAGAGAAGAAAGGTCAGGGGGTGCTGCAGCATCCCTGAGGTTAATCCTAAACACAGGCAAATTGCCAAGTGCTGGGATTTTGTTCATGTGACCATGGGGGACTGCAGTAGCTGTAACTTCAGGAATAGGCCTTAAGTCCCTTCATTCAACACCATCATAATTTTGAATAGGTGATAACTTGTGGACTCCCTGTATTAATAATTCAAAGTTACTTCCCCTACTGCAGCAGGCATTGTAGTTCAGATCCTGTTGAAAACAACAAAATTAAATAAACTGGTAGTTTCAAATGCTACAGCTTGATGAATTTCATGAAAGTCACCTTACTGGATCATAAGCAAGAGCTCAACAGTCATGGCCACCTGTTAACCTTGTTAAAACAAAGTTCTCTTAACTCTTAAGAGAACTTCAGCCAAAATTTGTGTGGTTTCTCTATACAGTACTAAAAATTTTCATCTCTGTTTGATTGTTTGTAAACTTTAATTGAGCAAAACAGTGCATTATAGGGCAACAATTTTTTAATCAACCTACATGGGCTAATTTACAGAATGCATCCAAAAACTGGGACCCATGACTCCCATGGCACTGAAATTTGGCAAAGCTGTGGCTGTTTTAGCGTTGCCGCACTTAGCTTCGTTCATGTGACCACCATTTCCAGCACTATCTGCTAGCTTCCTATAAGAAAACACAATGGGGAAGCTGGCAGAAATCAGAAGTGCTTCCACTGGTGGGTTGTTTGTTTGTTTGTTTTTTGTCCACCCATGTGGTAAGAAAATATCTCTGAAACAATGACACAATGGATCACATGGTGTGTAGTAAACCAGCCGCTAAATTGGCTTCTGTTTCCAGAAAATAAATTGCTAGAATATTCTTTACTGTGCCAAAGGCAACAACAAAAAAGTGTTATATAGTTGTAAGACTTGTTCAACCAAGAGCATAACGTACGCCATCATCTTTCATTAAATAATATGAATAATAAATGCCTGGATGCAGCTAATGGAAATTATTCTTCCCAAATCTAGAATCTATTTTTAAAAGTTGCTGCACACACAACTAACTGTTCTCTTGAGCCTGGCCAGGTTTTCTGCTTATTGTTAACAAGCGAAATCTGTTCTCTAACCAATTTAACTATTCTTGTGAGGACGTGGAAGTTGTGCACCATGTCCCCAACTCTTTGGAATGAAAGCAAAACCAAGACAGCAGAGGAAAAAAGGGGTTGTACAATTGCTGATATTCTATTTCCAAGCATAAAGCAGCTTTTTGGTTCTTGCATAATACAGTGTCTGCGCTTTCTGAATAAGCCCTTGACAAAGACCCCCACAAACACTGTTCCGTGCAGGACAATAACATCCTTTCAGACCGAACAAGCAATAGAGACCCCCACAACCTAGCCATGTTCAGAGCTCTCTGTGCTGATCGTTAACAGCTAGGCCACAAGCCTGTTAAGTTGTTCTTCATAAATAATTCAGGTCTTCCCCCTCTTCCTCTGGCTGCTGACTACATTCCACGTCCCGGTTTGCAGCTGAATCCAGCAGCACTGTGTCAATAGAATCGAAAGCCAAATTACACAGCCCCAAGACAATCAGAAAAGCCAAGAGGAAGGGGGAGGGGGGAAGCAGTGGTTTTCTTGCCCACTGAGATCGGGGATGGGGGGGATGGGGAATTTGGGACACTGTGAAGAGAAAACTTCATGTGAGATTTCAGAATGCATTCTTCTTTTCAGCGGGCCAAAGAGATCACCTGTCGTTATTGATCCGTGTGAAAATGGAACAGACACATCAGAAAACAATTATCCTTTAAAACTCTTAAATTATCCCCCTTTCCCAAATATGTGAAATGAGCAGGTGTACATACTATCTAGGGATTATCTTCGCTATCAAGATTTCTCTTTATAAAATGTACTAGGGCCCAAGAAGAAAACGCAAGAAAGATTTCAAAGAAGTCTTTGGCTATTCAAAAATATCAAGCAGTGGTAAAATCTAATTTTTTTTACTACCGGTTCTGTGGGCATGGCTTGGTGGGCGTGGCAGGGGAAGGATATGCAAAATCTCCATTCCCACCCCACTCTGGGGCCAGCCAGAGGTGGTATTTACTGGTTCTCCGAACTACTCAAAATTTCCGCTACCGGTTCTCCGAACTGCTCAAAATTTCAACTACCAGTTCTCTGAACTGCTCAAAATTTCCACTACCAGTTCTCCAGAACCTGTCAGAACCTGCTGGATTTCATCCCTGGATCAAGGGCCTTTCTTATAATTAGGCCATTAAGAGGCATACCAAGATGGCATCCAAGGAGATTCCCAAAATTAGGCTGTATAAAAGCTCCCACCCTTTGGCTAATCTGAAAAACAGTGTATGTACAGCCTAAGACCATGATGGCAAACCTATGGCATGCGTGCTGGAAGTGACAAGCAGAATCATCACTCCGGGCACACGAGCCGTCACCCGTTGCTCTTCCAGGTTCTGAAGTGCCGGCCAGCTGGTCTTCACAAGCGCGGGAACACCAGAAACCAAAAGAGAAGCCACCCAGTGTGCATATGCGTGCCAGGAAGATGATCTTCCAGTTTCTGGTACATGCATGCACACCAGCCACCTGTTTTCTGACACACATGCGCACATGAAGACCAGCTGGCCAGTGCGCATGTGCGCACCAGAAACTGGAATATCATCTTCCCGGCGCATGCATGAGCACTGGGTGGCTGCTCTTTCGGTTTCTGGCATTCCAGCGCACATGAAGACCAGATGGCCTGGAACCCAGAAGAGCAAGGGGAGCAGAGCTGCCAGCCAGGACGGGCTGGCCAGTGCTTCCCTCCCTCCCTGCCCAAGCGGGCTTCTTGTGCAGCACCAACACGTGTCTCCAGTCCAGAGTGTCTGGCCAGCTCAGGCGCACAGGGCAGCAGGGCAGTTTTTGCTGGCTGGGTGGCCAGCCACCCCGTCTGCTGCTTCTGCCACTGTGATGGGCGAGGGGGCAGCATCAGTTTGTGCGCTATTGCTTCCGGCTGGGTGTTGGAGCAGCCAGGAGGGAAAAGACGAGAAATAGCCATCAGGGAGGCAAGCTGCCCCAGGAGAGTTGGAGGAGAGTGAAGCATGGAAACACCACCAAGGGGTAAGAGGCACACCGGGCCAGCCGGGAAGCAGGAAGCCGTTGCCAAAGGATAAGGGGGGGCTGTGCTGGCTCTCCCACCTGCTGGCCCCACAAGCTGAGCCCCAGGAACGCCTATGCCCCTTACCTCCGAGCCCAGGAAGGGGCTCTAGCTTTCCAGCGGAGGGAGGCAGCATTCGCCACCCAACTTTCTCTCCCTCTCTGGGGCTGCGGAATCGGGCCCTCAGTGAGGATGTCCCGCCACCCCGACGGGTGTGTGCAGGGAGGCGCGAGGACCCCCGAAAGGCAAGGCAGAGCCAGCACAAGCACACTGGACAGCTGGTCTTCGCATGTGCATGCGTGCCAGAAACCAGAAGATCATCTGCTTAATCTCGGTGCCGAAAAGGTTCACACATGCTCCTGTTTCAGCACTTGGTGCCAAAAAGATTTGCCAACACTGGCCTAGGAGAAAGATCCATTGAATATCCTAAGATTTTTTCTTTGTTTGTTAGAGCCAACATTTGGAATAGGTGCACATATATCCAATATTCTGTAAATCTTCTATATATTTTTCAGTTATATTTGAGGGAGGAGCTCATATTTCAGATCTATGAACATAGGATTATTCCAGCTAACTGCTTGCAGATTTCCCTGCTCAAAGGAAAGACCCAGTTCAATCAGACTAGGCACTGCTTGACATAAATCCACACTATCACATTCAGATAAGTATTTAAAAGCAATACTCAACAGAAGGTTGTTCTTATGCAATCAGATGCGATCACTTTCGTCATGGATTGCTTGTGGAATGCTAGCTGAGCTGGCCAATATTTAGGCAGTCTTGCTAATGTGCAGTCAGACTATTTCAAAAAATGGCAGCTAGGGACATCCGATTTTCATTTGGAGAGAAACTTGACCAAGTTTAATGATCATCAACAGAAGCCAATAATGCCATCTTCACCAGTATTCTCACTCTTCTCACAGCAATAACATTGCTTCCGGCAGGCTTTGAAGGAGTTTTATAAAACGGAGATAAGGAACATCTTAGCAATAGATTACACAACCTGCTTAAGTGCTTAGCAAACAGTAGTCACAGGGTTCAGGGGACAAAACAAACAACATCCAGGCAGGGAAAAGAGCAGAGAAGGAGAGGGCATGTGCTTTAACAAAAGAAATGCTATGACTTTTCTGGTCCTTGGTCTTTTTCTCTCCCCTAATACCATTTGTCTAATAAAGACACAGGAAAGGCAAACAGCTGAATTAAAGGGAACACTTGTGGGGGGGGAAATAAATTCCAGGCCATTATGTCCACAATTCTGATTAAGTCATTTAGCCAGAGCTTTCAAATATATTACCGTAGCAATTACTTAGAAAATATTGTGCAACCCAATTGAATCATTCGGAAAACCCTGAACAAGCTCAGTCTTGCTAGATCCTAGTAATTTTTCTGTATGGTAAGAAAGATGTATTTTCTGAAGCTAAAAAAACAGGTTGTTTTTCTTGATTCTTAATGATGTATTTCTTGCAGTGAAGTCTAGCTGAGCACTGACATTTGTAAAACATATTTTAGAGCCAGAAAACAGAATGTAAGTGCTTAAACGCTACAGTTAATCTTACACTGGGATGACAACGCCTACTCCCCTATACCATGTTGACTGTTGCTCCCTCAAAATATCTAAACCAAGACATCTTAGAAGAACTGAAGCAAAAACATACTTGTAATTCTAAGGAATATCCTTAAAAATGAACTATTTTTATATGAGATAGCACAAGAGCAGAGATCAGCCCCAACTCCCACTACCACCCTCCATTTAAATCTCCTCTCCTTCACTAAATCTTGTTTCAGTTCAGTATCTCCTTAGAGCCCAGCCACTTCAGGAGTACATTGCCCTCTGTTTCTAGATTGCCTTAAAAATGATGTACTGGAGGGTTTCAAGTGTAACATAAACTATTTGACAGATGTACCACCAAGTCAATATTGACACTTAAAGACTATATAGATGGATATTCTCCAGGAATATCCATCTGCCCTCAGCTTGGTCCTTCAGGTTTCACAACTGAGTGTATTCATCTTGCCGCAGGTTGCCATTATCCTGTCTTTTTTCCACTTTTCCACCACTGAACAAAGACAGCGAACAGCAAACATTTCAGGTAAGCACTAAAACAGTTTTCACAAATCTGTGGATAAAATAGTCCAGGTCTTCAACATTAACCTCCTAGGGCTTCCAATCAAATTTCTTGAGCACTTTAAATCTAAATCTGATCCTTGTCCCTCTGTGTTAATGCCAGATCACATTTGTTAAACATCACATTCAGGAAATATTTCTTATTACTATAATAAGATTATTCATGCAACATGGTATTGCTGTTACATCAATTCTTATAAAAATGCTACAGTCTGCACAATTGTTGAAAAGAATTTTGTAGCAGATGGCTGCTCTGGTTTGTCTTGTGAACTGCATTTTTTAGCTTAATTATTTCTGCAACAGATCTACGTTCCAGAAACTTTTGCTTTTATTTATTTATTTATTTATTTATTTGATTTGATTTGATTTGATTTATATGCCGCCCTATCTCCATAGGACTCAGGGAGGCTCACAACAATAAAATATCCGAATAAAAACATGTTAAAATATTAACCCCCCCAGCCCAGGCTGGGCAATTTGAACAGCCATGTCTTTAAGTCGTGGAGGAAGGTGCGGAGGTCAGGGGACAACTGGAGCCCCAGAGGAAGTTGGTTCCAGAGGGTGGGAGCACCCACAGAGAAAGTTCTGCCTCTGGTGGTCACCAGCCAACACTGTCTAGCCGACGGCACCCTGAGTAGGCCCTCCCTGTGAGCACGCACCGGGCAATGGGGAGCTGTTGCTGGTCGCAGATGGTCCGACAAATATCCTGGACCTAAGCCATGTAGGGCTTTATAGGTCATCACCAACAACTTGAATCTCACCCGGAGGGCAACCGGCAACCAATGCAAGTCGCCCAGGAGCGGTGTAACATGGGTGTATCGGGAACCACCCATCACAACCTGCGCGGTTGCATTCTGCACCAGCTGAAGCCTCCGGGTGGTCCTCAAGGGCAGCCCTAGGTAGAGAGCATTGCAGTAGTCAATACGGGAGGTGACTAGCGCATGAG
>JANHZT010002716.1:117098-132846 GCA_032468215.1 Stegonotus admiraltiensis | reverse complement strand
GATATTTAGAACCAGTGATGTCATATCTATGTCCAATGTTTTTAATTTTGAATGATTAATAAAAAACTTTTTAAAAAAGCAAATTTCCTTGGAGACCCTGGAGGTCTAAATTCCTCATTTTTTCATGTTATATTAGTGTCTTCCACATACTGAAAAAAGACATCCCAATAAAATTAAAGAGATCATCATAACTAGCAGGCAAAGGGTCTTATATTGATCTAATCGATATACACAGATGGTATTCAGTAGGAAGTTGCATATTAATAGTGTGTTGGTAACTGACATTACAAGTAAATCATACTTAAGTATATTTCTACCACCTGAGTTATAAAATTCAGTTTTGTAGTTGATGCCTATCCAATCACAGAAACATTCATTTTAAGCCAAGAAATCAGTGGGAAAGGATGAAGGACAAACTAATAGGGCTCTAGCCAGGAAATGGGCTGAGCCAAAGAGATATAGATACATATGAAGGACAGTTGGGCTGGGCTTGCAGAAACATGCCAACATAAATACTTATCAGAATTTGGAAGGAAGTACAGCAAATGCAGCAAGGGTGCAAAAAAGACAGGCGGAAATTAGCTGACATCTAACAGTTAAGAAGTACAAAAACTACAAGGCAAAGCAAAGATACCAACTAGGAACTGGTCAACAATTCCTAGGTAACAAGCCAGCCAATACAGTCATTAAATCACTTCCTGCTAAACCTTAATATAGTCTCAGGATGGTCTGTGGGGAAACATGTTGTGTCAGCCAATTACACTAAAAGCAGAATGACCTACTAGCATCAACATTACCGATCCAGTTACATGGACAGCTCCCTGTAGCACAGTAGTCAAAACACACACTTACATTCAAGGCTAAAATCAGGAATCCACCAAGGATTACACACACCAAATTAAGGTTGGCAAAGGTAAGACCACTGGCCAATTTCTAATGAAGTGCTTGGCATCTGGTAGATGCTGGATTCTTGGAGAATAAAGTCTAAGCTGGTTATCCTAAGGAACCAGCACCATCTTGTATAAGATAGTTCTGTAACAATGCACGCCATTAGGTAGAAGGCAAGGGATTTGGCTTGCTGCTAGGCCTATTGAAATCAGTAAATGATCTCTTAGATGTTGTCCAGTTACACTGGACAGGAACGGATCAGCACATTTCGGAAAATACTATTTTATTTTCTAATAATAGCAACAGAGCCCATATAGATGCCAGAGACATTCTTGGAAATAATGATGCTGGAGGATGGTGCTTTGTTTTGCAGCATGCCATTCTTTAAAAATCTAAAAAACTTTAAAGGTGTATTATCATATATGTTAGACCTGACAGGCTATACAAGGAAGTGTCTAAGGACATTATTGTGACTCTAGAATTTGGGTCTGTGACAAATTACAAAAAAAGAGAAAGACAAGCAGGCAGACGCATTAAAAGGGGGAAATGTTTGTCTATCCATAGCTATTATAAAAAATTATGCCTTAAAAGTTGATGCTAGGGTATCTCCAGTTAGCAGACAGAGCTTCCTGTCGGCCTCCTGCTAAGAGAGGCCAAACAGCTGGAATAATCAGCCTTTCTTGTGATCTAGCATATCAACTTTATAATTTTAAGAGTACACGTTCAATATCATTAGTCACAGATTTGTTAAGCCTTAAATAGAGATTCCAAAAATGTAACAGAACATTCGCAATGTATGTCATTGAATTATAACAGTTGGATTCCCACAGCTGGTTACCTTCAGATGTATTTTGGTTTGTAATTTTTTGAATCCTCATGCTGACAGGAAACTCTGGGAATTAAAACACTCAATATATAGGTAGTCCTCACTTAAGGACCATTCTGGTTGCTTTATGACCATTCAAATTTAAAATGAACCTCCCCAGAGCTACTTACAACCTGCTTTTGATGACTACACACACCTTGACTGGTCATGTGATTGCATTTTGGGTTCTTGGCAACCGTCTCACATTTATGTTTGCAGCATCCTGCAGTCATGTGACTGCAATTTTCAGCATTTTTTTTACCAGTTTTAGGCATTCAGTTCCAGTTTTCCATACAAAAACCTCCATTGGACTTGCTTTATAACCACAGTGTTTGCTTAACAAGGACTAAAAAAGGTCATACTATCAAGCATGGCCACATGGTAACCCACTTAACAACCACTAAAACTTATAACCATAATATTGGACTCACTTATGGTCATGAGTTAGGCGGTATAGAAATTTAATTAATTAAGTAAGTAAGTAAGTAAGTAAGTAAGTAAGTTGAGGCAACCTGTAATAATATCTAAAAGGCATCGCTTTGAGAACATTGGAATATGGTAGGAGTAGTAGAAGCAGAAGTAGTAATACTAGTAATGCTTAAGCATTGACACATACACATCAGCCTGATTACAACTCTGCCACCATTTTCTTTGTTCAAATAAGGGGGAAAAATCTAAAATAGACCATATGTTGCAAATTGGTATTAAAAATGGACCTTAGGTTGAAAACCCCTTTCCCCACACATAATAGCTAATTATTGCATTAGACAACTGCTGTTAAGAGATAACATTTTTATTATTTGTACTTAAGATAACTAAGATTCCAGACAGACTAGCAAAGGATGAAGATACATTATTTAGAATCATAGTTCAGGATTGGGAAACACACTGTGCCTTTCAAGGACTGCAAATCCCATCAGTTCTAGCCAACATGCTTGACGGTGAAGAATCTCAGAAGTGGTGGCTTTAAGAACATCTGGAGGACCAGATAAGCTACTGTAGAGCTTGCAAAATAATTGCTTAGGGCAGGGCTCCCCAACCCCCAGTCCATGGACCAGCACCGTGCCAGAAACCGGGCTGCGCAAACAAGCAAACATGCCAGAAACCGGGCTGCGCAAACAAGCAAAGCCCCATCCTCAGGTAGCATATGAAACCATGTCGTCTCTGGTCTGTGGAAAAATCTCTCTCCACAGAACTGGTCCCTGGTGCCCCAAAGATTGGAGGCCACTGGCTTAGGGAATGTACCCTGGTTCTTTTACACAATAAAACAAATTTAAATATCTGCATGAATTCAGGTTATTTCTTCTGAAGTTACTATTACTAACTGGCTTAAATCCAAGAACACTAGTTTAACTAGTTTTTCAGTTTGGCTGAGTTTAAATAGTTTTTAGTTCCTGGAATCCTGCTCCTATTTCTTCCATTCCTTTAAATTATGTATCTTAAACAATAGGAGGGGGATTATATACTACCTGTCTATTAAGTATGGAATTATTAGCAACAGTGTCTATTATAATCACTCATCAGGTGTGAACAATCAGATCCACACATTAGTTCAATTAGCTATTTTATTGCTCAAGCCTACAGCACAGGAATTTTCTCAGAGTGGTGGTCTGCTCCTGGGTCAGGCTAGAGAAGGTTCAACAGTATTCAAGTGGGGAGGAGGTCAGACTTCACCCTCTTGTGACCATGCAGGGATTCTAGACTAATTCTCCATTTGATTCCTCCCCCTGGCTCAGCCAGTTTCTAACAACTGTCCATCCATCTTCTTGCTGAACATCCTTTTCCTCTTATTTCCTTCCACCTTCCCGAGCATTAGAGCCTTCTCTAGAGAAGTAAGTAAAATAATGTGTCCAACATGGGATAATTTGAGCCCGGTCATTCTTGCCTGAAGTGAGAATTCTGGGCTGTTTTATTGGACAGCAAGACAAGAGATTTGCAAAATCTTTTTGTACTCACTTAGCAGTATGTTTTCAAGCCCCAATCAAAGTAATGCTTATACCCCAAAAGGTCCATACACTGGGGCAAAGGAAGACATTTTTATTTGTTAGATTTATACCCCACCTTTCCTTTAGGGGTTTGTAGAGACAGACAGACAGACAGAAACAGACAGGAACTTCCACTGCTGAGGCTGGACTTAAATTCTTTGATGCGAGTTCAACTAGTCATTATCCCCACTGACTCTTTTGCTTATGGTTATGGACATAAGAGGCCCAACTCAAGATGCCACGATCAAGAGATATGAGGGCCATGGAACAGAAGACTGGCCTTCTCAGCAGTAGGCCCTCACTGTGACAGGTCCCAAAAGTGAACCTACTCCTTCAGTTATAGCATTTTGGATCAAGGAGGATTCAAGAGATTTTTGATTCGTACAGTAGAATGAATCAAGGAATAGCTGCTGACTTTATTTCTTTCATTTATGGTTTGTTACCAATTAATTTACCTTAATGCAGTTTGAGATAAGAGTAGTTTTAGTGTTGTGTTTACGTACACCACTATTATGCAACCTATTCTATTATTTCTGTGCTATCCAATCATGTCCAAAATTCACCACAAATATGTGTATCATTAAAATGACTAGATGATAAGCAGTGCAATGAACTGATCCAAAGAAAACATAAAAATCAAAAGCAATTAGTGAAATGACATCATTAAAGAATGGATTACAAAAAAGTATTATGTTAGCTTTTACAAAGAATGCAAGAGGTTGACTGAGATATCAGGGTATCCCTTGAATGTCTACGCTTCTACAGAATTACTAACAATTGCACTGTTACTCAGTATGCTGAATGAATTTCTTCTGAAGAATAAAAGAACACATATTTCCTTGTTTTTAATTCCTTTTCAAACAGCCTTTGCAATGCAGCTCAGAAGCCACAAACTTATTGTTACAGCTGCTGAATACTTCTTTTTAAAAAGGGAGAAAATCAAGAATCATCTGGAATACAACAGTTTATTTTCCAAGCTGATGAAATACAGAAGCATCATATTGTTTATTTTCTTATTTGTAACCAAGACTTTGCAAAGACTGTGAAGTTCATGGAAATTTTTTTTAAGCAACCAGAACTATAAGCCAGATAAATTGCATAACAGCCTTGGTCTGCAAATTCACAAATTTAATTTTTATGGTTTCTGAAGATTTTCTAGTAATATTTAGATTCATTTGCAAATTAAAAATAATTATTGGCAGAAGCATATGTCAGGAACAAAATACTGACATAAAATTTATCATAAGCAATGCTAACCTAATTCCCAGAAAACAATGACATGTTGGGTTATCGTTTCAGTGATATTTCTGTCCTTCTTCCTCCCTCCCTCTTCGATCATTCCCCCATTTCCTTCCCTTCCTCTTTCCTTTCTTTCTCCCTCTTTATTCTTTCTTTCCTTCCTTCCCCTTCCTTTCCTCCTTTATCTCTCTCCATTTTTTATTTATTAAATTGATATGCTGCCCATCTCACTACTGAGCTCTCCTTTCTCAGTAAACAGGGAAGGGCGCCCACCCTGTTCCTTCTTTTCTCCTTCTCTCCTTTCTCCTTCCGTCCTTCCTCAGCAGACAGATAAGTAGCTACTGCCAAGTAGGGGAGAGAGTGCATGAGTGGCCAATACAGGGCATGCTAGCAGAAAGGAACTGGACCACTTTTCCATTGAGTCTCCAAAGACATTGGTAGTAGGAATGTGGCAAGGAGCACAAAAGTGTCGGCAATTATCAATTCCTTCAGGATTTCCTCTTGTGGGATGTTGTCAGCTACTGAATATGAGAATCATTGTGAACGCAGCTGACCGTGCACTGCAGCACTGAAGCAGCAAAAAAATCCCCAAATTTCATTCCCTTGATAGTAATAGTTCTAACATATTCTGTAAATTAACCCATTTGAGGTACCTTTGTTGACAAACTTTTGCCTCATGATGCAGCATTTCACCCAAATGAAAGTTACAAAATATCAAACAGACATCAGAGTTTTACTACTATGTAGATACTGTCAACCAGTTCAGGCTAAATATCAAGGCCATGATTTGTTGTGAGAAGAAAAACAGGTGTACAAAATCCATTTTTGAATGATGCTCGGGAACAATTTGCTATTTACCTAAATATAAGAAATTGAAGATTTGTACAAGCCACAATTTTAAAAATAGGATATAAATTATGGTCTGCAGATGTCATAATTTCCTACATATGAAGAAAGGGGTGGGTGGGGGTGCAACTAGTTTGTTCCAAACTCAAATATGAGCTTTAAATAGGCTGCCCTTGCAGAAGTTGGAAGCACAAGTCCTAAACTCAACACGAAACATCCAATTGGTTATGAAATCTGAATCAGAAATATGACAAGCACTATTGCTCAGACTTTCCAGAGATCTGAAGCTCAGATTTAGTATTTTTCCACAGAGCATTCATGACTACTAAAAATATAATATATATAAAACCTAACAAGATCTAATATAGATCTATGCAAGTAGTCCTTGCTTATTATCTGTATCAGTTATCACCAAAGCCAACACAATAAAAACTAAACACTGCACTCGTGTACCTTATCATCTTATTCCTTCTATCGCCCTCTCTCAAGTTAAGAAAACAGTTACCTACAATCAAAGATTGTAGCTAACAAAGGCCCAGTGCCAATAACCAATTTTTAAAATATTCTGACTAAATTAAATTCTGTTGAGCACGCCTGTCCATGAAATCCACTTATTTACAACTACGTCTATTCCCATTACCAGCAGAAACAGCTAAACAAACCATGAAAGGTCTGTCCATGGTTTAAAAGCCATTTATGAGTCGTGGTGGCACAGTGGTTAGAATGCAATACTGCAGGCTAACTCTGCATTCCACTGCCAGCAGTTCAATCCTAACCAGCTCGAGATTGACTCAGCCTTTCATCCTTCCAAGGTCAGTAAAATGAGGACCCAGATTGTTGGGGGTGATATGCTGACTCTGTAAACTGCTTAGAGAAGGTTGTAAAGCGCTATGATGCGGTATATAAATCTAACTGCTATTGCTATTAGTCATGCATTATGGACATAAACTGTTTCAACTCCTACCTTCAAAACGACGCTATAGAGGACTGCACACCAAAACAACTAGACATAAGAACAGTTTTTTCCCAAACGCCATCACTCTGCTAAACAAATAATTCCCTCAACACTGTCAAACTAGTTATTAAGTCTGAACTATTAATCTCATCGTTCCTGTTTTTGCTTATTTAAAGGGGATAAAGAAAAGGAAGAATGAGTTTATTTGCATACATAGTGTAAAGCCATGATGGCGAACCTGTGGCACGTGGAGCCATATCAGTGGGCATGTGAGCTCTGGCTTCGGGCCTTCTGGGCCCACTGGAAGTCAGGAAACACACTGTTTCCAGCCTCCGCAGGGCCTCCGAGGGGGTGGGGAAAGCCATTTTCGCCCTCCCCAGGCTCCTAGAAAGGCTTTTGGAGCCTGGGGAGAGCAAAAAACTAGCCTACCATGCCCACCGTGCCATCATGTGCCAAAAATGGGGGGAGCACAGGGGGTCATGCGTTCATGCATGGGGGAGCACAGCACATAGAATTATGGGTGTGGGCACATGTATGCGCGACCTCCTGCACTCCCCCTGCTTTTGGCACGCGATGGCAAAAAGGTTAGCCATCACTGGTCTAAAGTCTACAAAACAAGAAGCAGGGTTTCTAAGAATGTATTATCCCCATTCATAGAGTAGATCACTCTCTCCTTCCCACCTTTTATTGCCTCTTCTCTGCATATGAGCACATTCTTTCCTTTCTTCCTTTATTATTAAAAGGATTATATTCAAGAAATTTGGCAGAAAGGAGGCTCTATACATATCTTACTGTACAAAGTAATAAGTCAGTCCTTCTTCCAAATTTAATCTAAAATATGAGATGATAAAAGATTGTGGTGGACAAAGGAAAACAAAACAAAACAAAACAGGATACTACATTTTTGTTAATACATTCTTGTAAATAAAATGGTTGAACAGTTTGAACATCTAAATATAAATATTTCAACAATAAAAATGCTTCAGTTACAAGAATACCCAACTCTTTTTCCTTACATCTGAGTCAGGTGATTGGAAGTGATGAACAAGTATCTGAAATTCAAAAATGGACTGGATTAAACCAGTAACCTACAAATTTTGACAGAAGTTTTGAAATAAGTATTTTGCTCAAACTAATAGTCTTTAGCCCGAGTGTATTTCCCCACAATTACAATGATTTTACATTGTACTATGCTATTATTTTGTCATCCATAATGCGCTGACAAAACCAAGATGGATTACACATTAAGCAAAATCATTGTTCTCAAAAATACATTTAGCAAAACCAAGCAAACCATATTATGGCTCACTGTAATGCAAAACGGTACTCCAAATCCAGTATTTTGCTACTGGAGGCAAAGGAATATATTTCACTGTATGAAAATGATTACTAGGCTGCCAGATATTGAGAATATACACCAATGGGTCCGAAAGAAGAATAATGAATAGAATTCAGTTTCTGATCTTTGAAAATTCATGTTTTACTCCTTTTAGGAATAACAATACTTAAAGGAATGGCTGCTGCCAAAACACAGGTAGTCCTTGAATTATAAACACAATTGAGCCCAAAATTTCTGTTGCTCTGTGAGACAGATGTTAAGTAAATTTTGCTCCATTTTACGTTTTTTTTTCTTGCCACAATTATTAAGTGATTCACTGCAATTGTTAAGCTAGTAACATGGTTGTTAAGGGAATCTGGCTTCTCTATTGACTTTGCTTGTTAAAAGTTCGCAAAAGGTGATCACATGACCAGGGACACTGTAACTATCATAAATATAGTTCAGTTGCCAAGTGTCTGAATTTTGGTCAAGGAGGTACTACAATGATTGTAAATGTGAAAAACAGTAATAAGTAATTTTTTTCAGTGCTGTTGTAACTTTGAATGGTCATTAAATGAACTGTTGTAAGTCGAGGACTACCTATAACTTATCATATACTGAGTCATCTGTGAAGACTCTCCTCCAGATACCCTCCCCATCTGAAAGGTCACAGAAGACAATACCTTCCTTCCCATTGCGGAAATTGTTGCTTACGATATTGTCATGTATTAATCTTACTGTTGTTTGTATTATACAGTGAAATGCAGAGGAGTCATCTGGCAGAAGGCAATATGCACATAAAAGGTAAGTCATTCTAAAGATGAAAATTAGATTATAGCAACACAGAGACGGCCACCTGTCAATTCCCCTTCCCTTCATATTAAGATCCCTATTGCAAGATAAACAATCTTCTCTTTGTTCATTTAACAGAATACCTCTTTTTACACCTATTCATTAGCTGATGTGCAAGCAATCCCAACAAATAAAAATTTAAGAAACAAGTTTAGTTATCCAAGGAAAAGTATCTGATGTTAATAATGTCCACAGCATATTATATGCAATAATCAACCACAGGAACTGAAATTATTATATAGTCTCAAGCATCACACTTCTAGCTATATATACAGTATATATATATATATCAGTCATCTCCTAGGTTATAGAAAGTTTTGATAGCTAGATACTGGAACCACAAGTATCACTGTATTCAAATATTACCAACTCAATTAAAAATTGCAAGTTGTAATGTAATAAAAGTGACTCATAGGTAACATTAGTCCTACAGGTTTTAATTGGGACATACTCTAACACTACAGTGCACAATTAGATGGCAGCAGTTTGACTTTCATTCATATAAATGGAGGTTCTCCCACAACAAAATCTACAATTTTATAGTATTTTTGTAGCACCGTGATATACATGGGTGTTCAGAAATCTCTTAAATTCAAGTTATTTTATTTCTTGATTGTTAGGCTTAATTTTCCAATGTAAATTATTACCCAACCCATTCACATCAATCAAC
The DNA here is from genome assembly GCA_032468215.1 of Stegonotus admiraltiensis. NCBI lineage: Eukaryota > Metazoa > Chordata > Lepidosauria > Squamata > Colubridae > Stegonotus > Stegonotus admiraltiensis. The sequence goes on along the minus strand of JANHZT010002716.1, from coordinate 123,228 downwards.
TATGAGATTATTTCTACTTTATATTGAATAAATCAGGAGCTTTAATCAAATATTTAAATAAGCAGTCAGACAGAATAATTTCTGGAAAAAGCTGTTGCCCGGGATGATATAAAAACTCCTGCTCTGGGCAGGGGGTTAGACTAGAAGACCTTCAAAATCCCTTCCAGCCCTATGATTCTATATTTATGGGAAAAAGTAAAACCATACAATATAATAAAGCATGTAATTTTCTAATGATGCTCTAAATAGATGATCAGGACTCTGCAGATTTTTAAAATTTTGAATAGGGATTCTGCTCTTGAAGAGCATACAGAAAAGCTGGGCCTACAAATTGATCACAGCCAAAGTAGATCTATGTAAAACAGAGGTGGGTTTCAGCAGGTTCTGACCAGTTCTGGAGAATCGGTAGCAGAAATTTTGAGTAGTTCAGAGAACCGGTAAATACCACCTCTGACTGGCCCCGCCCCCATCTATTCTCTGCCTCCAGAGTCCCAGGTGATCGGGAGGAAATGGGGATTTTACAGTAACCTTCTCCCACCAAGCTATGCCCACCAAGCCATGCCACCAAGCCACACCCACAGAAATAGTAAAAAAAATTGAAACCCACCACTGATGTAGAACTTCCAAGGGCAGGACAGTGTTTATGCATCTGCCTCCATGTATTGCAGTCCAACTGCTTTCTCCACACCAAGTTTGAAAATAATACTTACTATATATTAAATAAATAGATACCAAAACAAATCCATACTTTTTTGTCAACTAAGGTATTGTAATGCCTTAAAATTATTATACTTATACAGTATTTTTATTTTGGTATATAAGATTAAAATTGGAAACCTAAGCAAGAGACTTCCAATTCAGTTTTCAGTACTGGATGGCGGCATCCAGTTGGACTTGGAAACAAAGAAAAGATTGGCCCTGGTCAGTACTTAGATGGGTAGCTAGCAGAAATTCCAGATAGCTAGCCTGGAAAAGAAAGACTATCCTGAAAGAAGGTAATGGCAATACTTCCATGCTGCAGTTAGAGAACTGTACAGACATGTTCATCAAATCACCATGAGTCAATCTCAACTAGAAGGAGAATTTACATCCCCATGAAGCAATACGCATTCTAGAGTTACCATTAATCAAATTTTAAAAAATAATACAGAGTTCTGAAAGAGCAGGCCCATAAAAAAAGGGAAACGAAGAAACACCACCAGCAGCTTATTATTGGCTAAATGTTACAGCTGTGCTGTAAATTCAGAAGCTAAAAGGGAGCCTTCCAGCTGGGATTATAAAGTGCTTTGTTTAAGGCTCAAGCCAGAGCAATACAAAGACTTGCAGACACAGAACGTGTAGACTGCTAAACCAATCCACATCTGCAATTTGCTGATTTTCTTTAATCCTTTCTTTTAATTAATGCAATTTCTTTTCAAGTTCTTTCCCTCTCTCCTACCCAGCAGCATGGGGTAAGATCCTCATCCAAAGCTATTTTCATCTAGGTGTTACTGGAACCACTCTTTTCTTTTGTGGCAACTACCTGAAACAGGGGGACGGTGTCTCGGTGGCTTAAAAGACATCAAAGGAGGTCTGTATTCCAGCGGTTCAAGTCCTTACCGCTGCATGACAGAATGAGCAGCTGTCACTTGCCTCAGCTCCTGCCAACCTAGCAGTTTGAAAGCATGTAAATGCAAATAGATAAATAGGTACCCTGTTTCCCCAAAAATAAGACATCCCCTGATAATAAGCCCAATCAGGCTTTGGAGCGCATGGGCTAAAATAAGCCCCTCTCCGAAAATAAGCCCTCCCCGAAAATATTTAACCACATGTGCAGGCGCTCCCTGCCATTTCCTCTGGTTAGGGAAGCAGAGTTGGAAATCAAGTAAAATTGCAATAAGATCTCCCTGAAAATTAGGCCAAGCACTTATTTTCAGTGTTCAAAAAAATATAAGACAGGGTCTTATTTTGGGGGAAACATGGTACCACTTGGCTGAGAAGTTAAAATTGTTCTGAGTTTCACCGTACGCTTTGTACTGCGGTGTGATGTCATATTGGCCAAATGACCCCCAGAAACATCTTTGGACTGAGCTGGCTCAATGGCTTAATGAAATGGAGATAAGCACCACCTCCTAAGTCAGCTATGACTAGTACAGTAAGCCTACAGGGACTCTTTTTTCCTTTGCTACTGGAACGACATCCCTCCACGTGTTTGTTTTGTGGCAGCTATCTGAAACCTTTGTCTAGATCAAAATTAGAGAACAAGGGCCATTCGATTACTCTAGTGATCTTCATTACTAAATTCAATTCTCATGTATACTTCAACCTTTTCTTGTCCATATGTTCTATGAGAGCACCTTTTGAAAGATGACTTGGAAAGGGCAAAGGGCTTTATGCAGTTAAGGGATGTCTCTGAGGAGGAACAGTGCTTTTCATCCTTTTTCATCCTGCTAACTATGTGGGAAAGGAGAAAGAAGTACTGTAGCTTTACTGCAGTTATAGTACAAGATTTATGACGAATCCAGATCACCATGAGATGGAAGCAAAGAAACTTTTCTGTATCTCTTTGCTGCTCTCTAGTGGTCATGTGAATGTCTGCAGCTAATATCAGGTAGGTATTAACTACAGATAGTCCTCGACATACAACAGTTCATTTAGTGACCAAAGTTACAATGGCACTGAAAAAAGTGACTTATGACCATTTCTCACAGTTATAACCTTTGCAGCCGCCCCATAATCATGTGATTAAAATTCAAATGCTTGGCAATTGGTTCATATTTATGACTGTTGCTGTGTCCCAGGATCATGTGATTCCATTTTGCGACCTTCTGACAAGCAAAGTCAATGGGGAAACCAGATTCACTTAATAACTTTGTTGCTAAGTTAACAACTTCAGTGTTTCACTTAATTATGGCAAGAAAGATCGCAAAATGGAGCAAAACAAATGTCTCACTTAACAACAGAAATTTTGGGTTCCATTGTGGTCATAAGTTGAGGACTACCTGTATAGGGCTTCTGACAATTTCTGCTAATTATAAAGGATGGGGGGGAGGGGAAATACTGCTTCTGAGTGGAGTTTTCCTTGAGCAATTCCAAGCCAGTGTCTAGATTTCCTGAAGGAGGTGAAGGCGTCTTACTGCACATCATCGTAACAAGTCCATTTATCAGTGCTATCAATTTCAACCTACGTAAATAGTCCAAAGAATCTATAATATTTGCAAATCTAACATGCAGCTTCCAACAGGACTTTCAGGATGGCATTTAGAAAATTTCCCTTTTATAAAAATGTTTAACTTGAGCCATCTTAAGCAAAAAATGTAGACAACTAGTACATGGCAGCAAAGAGTTAGCATCTCATATATCTCTTTGCTCTAGTTTAGTAATTTAGATTTTTATAGCCAAGATATGGCAACCCTAGCTTTAGAGTTGTATTCAATCTGTAATCTTATGTGGAATATAAACCATAGCATTATTATTTGACTGCAGCCTTTATAAAGACACATCCCTCCTAGGTACCACATTGTTCCTTTGTTTTATAAACAACTCTTTCTAGGAGGAAAGAGCTAAGCATTATTGTCAACATGCTTCCTCAATCAGGCATCTCTGAAATACCCAGAGTAATTTAAGAGCAGCAGCAAGACAGTGTGATTATTTGGCACAGCTCTTGCACCAAAGCTCAAATGCCAGCACAGAAAGAAGGCAACAGATGCCATCTTTTGAAGAAATTCTTAGTTGTTCCTATGATGTTTGAAGAGAGGAGTAAAACGTATAACAGCTGTTGCTAATTTGTGACTCCTGCTATCTCCTCCCAAATCAACCCAAGCACACTATTTTAAAGTTATAAAAATGCATTCAGTAATAAAGCAGTAACCCACAAAATATTGCAAAATATAATAATTTTACAAAATACAATTAGGAATTTTAATTTAAAATGTCTTACTAAATTAAATGCTTGGCCCCTTAAAAAGTCTGGCTTTCAGTTTCCTTATAACAACCTCACTGCTAACTATTAGCTTCCAGATTTTAATTATTCTTTCAAACAATGGGTGGAAAATCAGGCATTTTCATTCCAGCTGTTTGCCCTTTCCTTAGTGGTGTCCAGCATTAATAAGAGTAACACTTTTATTTTTATATATGTTTCATCATTATATTCTGCTTACACATTCTCCAATGTGCCTGGTTTGTGTAATTAATTCCACTTTTTATTAAGGCACTGTTACAACGATTTGACCAAGATGGGATATTCTGGACCAATACTTGGCACTTGATGTTTTGTGATTTGATTGTTGTTGTTGCAAAGAGAGGGGGGTGGATTTTGTATTTGAGATTTTACTTCTGCAAGCCACCGGAAGTCACCATGAGTAAGTTGGGTGGCCATGTATATTTTTTCTTAACAATTAAAAATATTTTGTGCAAAAAATATCCTTAATTGCCTTAATAAAGTTAGATACCCAGTGTTGTTCCACACTATCATCAGTGATGCTCCTGCATATCAGTATCCTGTTTGGCAACTGGCATGCTAGAAAATGCCATAGGATGTGCTCATCTTTTTTCCATAGCGTGCTATGGAAAACAGCAATATAACTGTCACTCAGCTCAATCTTGTTTTGTCACAAACAGTATAGGATTTTGTAATTGAGCTGTTTGCTTGAAAGTAGAAGGAAATTAGTTTGACTGCCTTGTTTTCTTCTTTCTTTTAACATCCCTATTAAACTATCATTGATCTAGAAGAGGAGAAAATTCCTGACCATTTTTCCATCACCTGTGTACACAGCCACTATGCCATTTTTTCTCTAATCTTCAGAATTGGGGTGCAGCCTTTCCTGACATAAAGAAATTGCAGCTTCAGGCATGAGCTTACCAAGAAAGAACAAAGCAAGACTCAGAAGCGCAAGACAGCATTAGAAAGAGCCCCCTTTGATATTCTATATAAATCATTCCAGGTTAAGCTGCCATCCAGGGGATGCAGAGATTCAGCTAATGAGTGTGAAAGCACTTTGAAGATGAAAAGCAATCTAAGCACCAAGTATTTCAAATTGGTATTTACGTATGTTGGGTTTTCATATTTTTAAGCTGTGCCTTGGCAGCTAAGGACCCTCCTTGTCAGATCTGCTGGTGGAAATAAAACTGGTGAGGTTAAGCAGCACTAAGAAAATTTGGATTTAGTGGGATGACAATGTGTGTGTGTGCGCGCATTTCATCAAGAAGGTAATCTTCACCTAAGTGGTTTTCAAACAGGGAGAAACCAAGGTATCCACACAGTGTCTATGTTTGAACCACACAGAAAACTACATATCAACTACACTGGAGTCTAGCACATTATGCAAATCCACAATCACTGCTCAGCTTGTGGTCTAGAGTGTTGTGGGAAGGCAAAAAAAAAAGGGGGGGATAAATAACTGGGTACATGAAGCAAGTTACCTACCCTATTCCTAACCGCAGAATCTTTTTAAAAAAAATTAAAATCAAAGGAAACCCAACCACTGGGGAAACCCAGCCAATCAAGTTCTCCACCCTTCAAGAGCCACCAAGAATCAGTCTTTTGTGGGATGGCTCCTTTAGCTCAGCACCCCACATGGGACTTTGTGGGAGACAAAAGTTTTTTTTTAAAACAGTTCTCAGGAAGGGGGGGGAAGGGAGGCAGGAGGAAAACCCTTTCCCAGGATTAAATGCCTCTCCTACTCTTGCTCTTTCAACTACAGGATCCACCCCACCCCTCTTCTCCTCCCAAAAGCTACAAGCAAAGGGGCAGACTAAAAAGGGGAGCGGGAGGCAAATCCTAAATCACAAGGAGAGGGAAAAGGAGGCTGCTGCTGCTGCTGCTCCAGCTCGAGGCCCTTCCTCTCCTCATTCTGGGGTTGCGCTGAAGCCTTGCCAGCTTCCCCCCTCCCACCTTTTGTCCACAAACCCCCCTCTTCTCTCTCTGCCCTTTCCTTCGGTCCGGGGAGGGGGGTGGTTGAGATGTGGAGGCCTGGGTGCACCAACCTCCCCCCCCCCAAGACCCCAGCCCCTCTTCCCAACCCTCGCGCTCGAGTTCCAGTGGGGCCTGCATGCGCTGCCGGCGTCCTCGCGCCCATTCATTAGCCGGCAAGAGCAGCAGCGGCTCTCGCTGCTGGCCGCCCATTCCCGCCAGCCTCGTACCTGTTGTCTT
>JANHZT010002716.1:45811-61448 GCA_032468215.1 Stegonotus admiraltiensis | reverse complement strand
GCTTATTGCCCCCACAAACCGGGTCCTCATTTTACCCACCTTTGAAAGGATGGAAGGCTGAGTCAACCTTGAGCCTATATGGAGATACCAGCTTAAGTAGGGCTGGCTTAGGGGGACTATAAAGGACACAAGCTCCATAGCTCCTTATCCATACTCCTCATTTCCCAGCTAATGCTGCCCTCCTCTAATTCAGAAATGGTGTAGAGATAACAAGGCTAGTAGTAGCGAGATGCGTCTTACATTAGCTACAAATACCTACCATGCAATAAAGAACTGCAGTTCAAATGATACTCTGAAGAAAAGGAAAAAAAATATCTTGGTTATGTCCAGTTGGCCTAATACACTGCTGGTTGTATAGGTTTCAAGATTCCATGCTTATGCATGTCCAACTAGATTGCAGAACATATAAATGTCTTTATGCTTCATAATGCTGGAACAACAAAAAAAGTTTTTTTGGTATATGCATGTGTGAAGAACATATGTATGGATATAAAAGCTAAATGAGCAACTTCCTTGAATTGGTTTGATCAAATTTATTGAACTGGCACCTTAAATATTTAGAGCTTTGCATTAAATAAATGTCGTTTAGAATGGGGAAAAGGTCTGAACAAAAGGAGCTTGTGGCAGTACATGGGTCAGTTGAATAATGCTAGAGTTACATGGGCAACCTTCAGTCTCAAAAGACTATGTATCGTGCTCTGGAAAGAGGTCCTAAAACAGCATCTGGTGTGACTAAAAAGGCCAATTCGAGAGTGGCAATCCTTCCACACTGAGGGCAGATACATTCTGTCTCCTGCCCAGCTTCCAGATTTCGCTGGTTCCGGGACTGCCTCTTTGCCTCAGCCTGCCGAACAAGTGTCTCTTCGAATTGGAGAAGGCCATGCTGCGTCTTTAGCCTCCAAGCTGAACAATCGGAGGTCAAGGTTTCCCAGTCGTTAATGTCAGTTCCCAAGGCCTTTAGATCCCTCTACAATGCTACAGTAATCCATAGGATATGATTAAAACATATATGATTGGTTTGGTATCTTGAAAATACGTGGACTTTCCCACTTTAGAGAGACCAAGCTAGACTCAGACCTCTAAATAATAGTTTTGTTTCTGTAACTAGTGTGGTTATCATTCACCTTTTTTCTTTTTTCTCCTTAGAAAATACGAAACAAGGAGGCCAGCACATTGGCCTAAGAAAGCCAAATTGTCTTCAGCTTGTTTCATTTTTGCTCTGCTTGGATGCCAATTTCAAGAATTACTGCAACAGCAACCTGCTTCTAAATTTATCAGTTTAAGAATTATCCTTAAATGGAAAGGAGTAAAGGCTGGAAAGTAGCTTAATTATTACTGTCAATAATACTCAGTGCAGAATTATTCTTTTAGAAAAGTGACCTTTGCTTATCCAGGACTTTAACAAATAAGCAAGAAATTTAGATATTTCCCTGTGTAATCAGTTCATGCCCCCCCACCCCAATTTTGATGTTTAATCGGTTAAGATCACTCAGTGCAAATATTTCAACATCAATCCTGTTCCATATGTCCATTTGCCATCAAACAGGAATTTAAAACCTGACAAAGATGCCATTTCTCCACAATGTTTTCTTTGCAAGGTTTATTTCCCTCAGATTGCCTCTCCTGATTTTACAAAGCCCACCTATTCATATCATTATTTACTTCATTTTTTTCTCAACCTTGGCAGCTTCAAGATGGATGGACTTCAACTCCTAGAATTTGAAGTCCACCCATCTTGAAGCTAACTAAGTTGAGATACACCGATTTACTATATTTTATGTGAATGATTAGAACAAAATCTCTAAAACAACTTTCCTGATGTGGCGCCCTCCAGATGTATTATTACAAGGTCAGAAATCTAGGCCAGCATGATCTTTGATTTTACTCTCTGACAGTATTTCTTAACCATGGCAATCTAAGATGTTTGGGCATCAACTGAGCCAAGAATTGCTAAGGTGGAGAAACCTGTTCTAGGGATTCTGGGACTTGCAGTCATCTGGCAGACACCAGGATGGGGCACACTATTTTACAGGGAAGGAGACATCCTTACTTCCAGAAAGGCCAACTTTTCTAACTGGATGGCATAGGTAGCATGTTTTTTCTTTCCAAGAAAAGCTTAGTAGAGTATTAGACTTTGGCTTGCTGATGTGTATGCATGCCTTCTTTAGTAGTATCCTTAACATAATCTTTAGAATAGTTATTGAGCAAGTTAAGATAAGCAAAGAAGTCTTTAAAACATTCTTCTAATTGATGATAGGCTCTCAAGTTTATATACCAATCCTAGTCTATGGTCTGTTAATGATGCACACTGAATATATAATCACTGATAACAAACTAAGATGATTTTAATTATAAGCTTTTGCAAAATAAAAAAGTAATCAGTTAATGAAGCACTCTTCTGCTGAAGTGGATGATTGACCCTTTCACATTCTAGCAACGCACAGGCTGCTAGAATATCCTCTCCTTTGAAAAAACTGCAGTTGCAGAAAGAAGATGCTGCAGTATTTTGCTCAGTAATTGCTAATGATGTTATTATTCCTGACATGCTTTCATTTGACTGTGCATGCAATCAGAAAGCAAGCGTGATGGGGATGCTGCCTTTCTTTTTAGCCACTGCAGACTTCAGAGAAGGGGGATCTACATAAAGAACAGTTTTCACAGAACAACGGGGCATGAACCTACATGACCTTCAGAAGCAAGCTGCAACCATTTTAATGGGCTTCCTTCCATAGTAACAGTGCGAAGGATTGAGGCCATGGTTGAATTCTGCTTGGAGTCAGCGAAGCTTGTCTGTCATCTGCGCTTTGCTGACATCCACACTAGGTTGGCTGCCACAAGGTGTGATGTATAGAAATGGGTTTAATAAACGTTGATCAGATCCAATGGATGCAAAATGCCACTGCATATTTATACAGGTGTGGATGGAGTAGTTAAGGGATCAAAACAGAACAGTTGGCTTACATAAAAATGCTTATATGAAGAACCCCTTTCCAAACACCTCCATTTCCCCTTTCGTATGATTGTTTGCATATTTTGTATTAACATACAGTACCATCTCTGGTAGCCTAATACATTAAACCAGTGGTCCCCAACCTTTCCAGCTCTGCAGACCAGCAATGGCGGGGGGAGGGGATGATTATGCACACTCGCTCACTGTTTGCAGGGCCTGATCCCCAATGAGCCATGGAGTAGTATCAGTTTGTGGACTGGGGGCTTGGGACTCCTGCATTAAATCATAAGCCAAACATCTGCCATTTTTGCCCATGTAGCTAGTTTGTGATTCAGGGCATTGTATGAACAAGGAACGCTACTGAAAAACTTGGCAAACTGTACACAAGTGGGTTAAGCCAATACAACCACTTTTTCTGCTGACTGCCGACTGCCTGCAATTTGGCAGTTCAAATCTCACCAGCTCAAGATTGTCTCAGTCTTCCATCCGTCCAAGGTGGGTAAAATGAGGACCCAGATTGTTGGGGGCAATATGCCAACTCTGTAAAACTGCTGAGAGGGTTGTGAAGCAGTATATAAGTACTATTTCTATAACCAGTTGTGAGGGCTAGTGGATCTCTTGGAGGAGTGAAGCAAATGGGAAGTAGCCAACTTGTCAGAATAATACTGAAATAATGTAACTTGTAGCATAAAGTAACTTTCCATGCTTCACTTCAAGAATTGAAGAAACTTCTAACCATGGAGTCAGAGGATTCCAAGTACAGGAGAAACCCCTCTCTTGCATACCCAACAAATATAGTTTGAAAAATTGAGCATATTTTATGCAAGTTTTCCTCTATTCATATTTACCAAGTTCTTAACAAAAGTGATGCCAAGGAGACCCCAAGTCATTTTCTGGATATGTCAAAGAAGTATTGGAAACTACGTAGTGCAGATCTATTAACTGCTTCCCTAGAATTAGAGGTGGCATCTCCAAAGCTTTTCGTGATTTATTACATTTATATGCCACCCTTCTTACAGTTTGAGGCAACTCTGGACGGCTTACCCTGTGGACATAAGTAGATATTAAACAGCATAGGAGAATTTGAAATTCCGTGCAATATCAAGGGTTTTTTACCTAAGTGCCAAACTTCGGCACCATAGAATGGAGGATATAACCCAACAGAAAGGATCAGAATCATTGCAGAAGTCCCCCATCACATGATTGGTGACAATGGAAGCCATCGAGTCCCAAAGGAACAAAAAATTATCCCCCTTTCCATTCTCTATTTAGTTTCTGGTACAGGTGACAAATCAAGACATTTCAATCCTACAATTTTTTTTAAAAATTTTTTTTGAGTTCTACATGCATCTTTCATTGTCATCACTTTCTAAAATCACAGTGTGCAAAAACTGTATGTGAGATTGTCTGATTCTCCCGCTCTTCCGGGAAAGGTTTTTTCCTTTCCTAGAGTGACATAAGTACATTTTAGATAGCAGCATTAATTTATTGTTTTTCTCTAGGGTTCTACTCCTTCAGGACAATATATTCAGGCCGTGAGACATGCATAGTGGAAGCAGGTAGAATGCTTCTTCTTTACATCCTTTGTAGTTTGGATTAAAGGAATCCAAAATAATAACAACCGTTTTCAAGGTCAGTTAATTATAACTTGCCCCAACACCGCAAAGTTCGGTGTTGTGATGAAGGTAGTGGGGCAGGAACAACCTTAATGTTTCAATGACTTTCTTGATTAGGCTGCAAAGGGGTAATCTCCTTTAATCAAGTTGGAATTTCCTACCAGAATTCCTACAATGCTGTCAAGTCTCGCTTCTAGTACAGGACAGGATTGAATAAAAGAAGAGTTGGGTATGAAAAAAAACACACAAGAGGACTTTGTTTTATTGACATTGCAGAATCTAGTTGCTTCTTATGCAGAATGTAGATGCTCTTCACAGCCTGGCTGTTTTTGAATAGATACCCCTTGACTTCCTGTATTCCACGTTTCAGACATTTTTGAGACACTTGTACAGAATATGAAATTGGAAATCTATATGGGGATAGAGTGGGAGAGGTGCTCTGGAGGTGATGGGATGACTAAGGACCTTTTCCATATCTAGGACTAATACAAAAACAACTCTTTGTCCTGCTAAGCATTAAAAAATTAGAGGAATACAGTGAGATTCCATAAACTTTCCATGAAAATCTGAGGCCTGGGAACCTGACTGTCTCAAAATTAAAAAGGCAAATGTAAATGTATGAGCATATTCAATATGAGACCAGAACTTTGCCAAATTATCAGCAATATTCAGATGTGGTGGAGAAATTGTGCGCTTGTTTTTACATACACAAATCAGCTTTTCCCAGTCAAAATCTTTCATCTTTTATTAATAAAGAGAGGAAGGATGAGACAGAAAGACAATCTGGAGACAACACAATTTTGCACCTGTTGGACATAAAGAGAGACCAAGGTCATCCCTTCTTGAAAATGAAAATAAAAAGTTGATTAAAAAAAATAGCAGATGAGGTGTTCCTTTAAAAATAGAACTCTTAAGTGTCAAGGAAATGGAATTAGCAAAGAAAATCAGCATTTTAAAAATTCTTCAGTAAACAAAGGCAACTTTTTGTCTCTGCACATGCCTCTTCTGAGAGATCTCTTCAGACATACAGATCATTTCACAGTTTCTTAGCTTTAAAAGTCATCAGTAAAAATAGTTATAAATTAAATTCAATCTCTGACATTTGGTTTTGTTGTTTAAAAAATATAAATGAATAATTCCTTTCTAATTAATGTACTTCCATTCTTCAGGTTGAATTGCAAAGCCACTGCAGAGAGGAGGAAAAAAAAAATTAGGAAAAGCACTGTGGTGGGGGGTGAGAGAAAATAAGTGGTATTCCTGAAATTCTTTAAAACTCTTAATTGCTCTACTTTAGATTTTGGCAATCATTTTGCCCTGAAATGAAAGTTTCTTCTCAAAAGGAAGGTAGTTAAAAAAAGTGTTTCAAACAGATTTGGATATTCAGCAAATCCAGAAAAGAAGATTTCTCTTTTTCATCTCTGATTGAAGTTACCTAAATGGAAAGTACCAGAAAACCCTAAAAAACAACAACACTAAAAGTAGCAGAGGCAGAACTTGATGAAATCAGTAGGGTATCAAGTTCAAAGCTATGGTGATCTGAAATACAGAAAATTTCTGTAATGCAACTTACAAGAACCCAATGCCCTCCATGTATGGGAACAGAGTTGGGCATTATGGGGCATTAGAAGTCAAAAATATCTGGAGGTCATCTGACTAGGAAGAGATCTGATATCTAATGTAAATATCGAATGTAAACAGGATTGTCTGCAATGCTAAGACATTGATTAAATTAATTAAAACTCCACTATATTACAATCATACATTAGTTAACATAACTAATAAAGACAAGGTAAAACTGAGATCAGTTTCAGCTCGACTCCTGATAATTACAGCCATGCAGATTTCTTGACAACATCACAGGAGTATTTGCCATTGCTTTCTTCTCCTTTCAATCAAAGTGGTTTCACATACATGGTACATGCTATTCTTTGGGGAATGAAAAAGAAAGTTAGCAACTGCCTTCTTCTGGACTTTTATTGTCTGGCTTCTAGTCTGGATGACTGCCCAGTTTGGCCAACACAAACCACCTAAAGCCCTCCAAAACATCTTAAATACAACAGTCACACTAAGCAGGGCAGACAGGCAGAATATTAGCAGAAGTACATCCAGGAACACCAACTAGGAGTCAGAAGACACAATGAAAACTTCTTAATATCACAAAACATGGACAGACTCAACCATAGTTTGAAATGGGAGACTGTGAGCATCCTAGGCCTAGTCAAGTTGAAAAATGCTAGAGAATTCCTGGAAGCCTGGCACTCAGACAAATCAACCATGAACAGTCACATGGAAATAAACCTTATTTACACACCATTCAAAGGAGACAATAAAAAACCCTAAGAAAAATATAAGAACACATATACTCTCCACAGCAGCCAATGACCAGATAAGCAGGGATTAAACACTGGGTAAACAATCAAGCAGGAAACAATACCCTTAACCAAGAAACTATCAAGGAGAAAACCACACACCCCACTAAAACTGGCAGAATAAGGTACTGTATATTAATAGGGAGCAAACTCCACATTCACTGGCACTGATGTTATCTACTTGGATACTGAAATGTCTGCAAGCAAACAACCAAGCCCAAAGAGTAGCAAGGACTCCACAATTCAATCCTGAGCCACAGTTACTCTCTATTATTTTAATTGCCATGGGATTTCTACGATTTCTCATCAAAATATTAACCTAGCCCAATCTTGCTTAATTTTGAAGGTATACCTCCAGGAGATGGACCCCAATCCCTTTGTTTCTCTCCCAGAACCCCCCTTGATTGTGTCTACAAATTTTAGTTATGCAGTTCCTTGATATTTATAAGTGGGAAACAACAGGAAATATTTGTGTATGTCCTAAAATAGGTTGATTCATTTCAAACAAATTTACAACAAAATGAAAATCCTGACCCCACCTTACTTTTTATCTTTGCTCCTTTCACTGCATCCATAGCCCTTCCACTGTATATTAAATTCATTCTCACATCTCACAAGGACTAAAGGTGATATGATCAGTGTTCCAATATCTAAGGGGCTGCCACAAAGAAGAGTGGGTCAGCCTATTTTCCAAAGCACAAGAAGCAATGGATGGAAACTAATCAAGGAGAGAAGCAAACTAGAACTAAGGAGAAATTTCCTGACAGTTTGAACAACTTGCCTCCTGAAGCAGCACTGGAGGTTTTTTAAAAAGAAATTGGACAATCGTTTGTCTATAGGGTTACAGGTATAGGGTTTCTTGCTTGACCAGGGAGTTGGACTAGAAGACCTCCAAGGTTCCTTCCAACTCCGTTAATCTGTTATCTGACTTTATTACAACTTGAAAAATTATTCCGCAAGAGTTTTATTTCTATTTGTTCTCTTCTAAACACTGAAAATCATTGTTAAATTCTAGAAGAAAAAAAGGTTCTTTCCCATTCACCCACTTTGAACTCAGTTCCACCTAATTGCCTTTCTATGTCTGATAGCTTCCTGACATACCTACAGCTCCTCTCGTTCCAACTGAGCACAGGAAAGGATCAAGGATGATGGCAATAGATTAAGGAGTGATCATCTAAAATATAATTTTCAGGGATGGCTCAGCATACTTACATGTTCATGCCTCTTGAGGGTTATCCGTTTTCTGAAAGAATCACCAAGCAAATGATTTCAATTTGTTCTTTTCACACATAACACAGAGAGATAATAATGTGCTAAGAAATGCAGACTGTGTTGGGGGGGAAAACACCCAGAGATTCTTCAATGGAAAAGAGCTCAGTTTCAAAAGCACAGTTTGGCTTTCATTTGTGTTGAAGAAAGATACATTTCTGGGGAAAGATTAGACTATCTTTTGAGTAAGTATGGTCTGAAGATTCTGGAGTATAGGTAAAAGGCTAAGCTAAGCAAAGCAAGCTGAACAAGAGTAATTTGCCTTATTCAACATGCGTGCAAAAGAACAGATGGAATGTTTCATACTAAATCCTTGGCCTCTAAAATAACAAAAACAACAATATCTGTCAATTCCTTTTTGATTTGGTTTAATCCCTTGCAATACTTAACTCTAGAAGAAGCAAGCCTTTTAGATTATATTAAAAGAGTTATTTATGGCCTTGTCTGTATTTCCAAATGAGGGATGTTTTTCAGTACCCCACCTCTGATATACTACCCAATCCAATACCTAGACTAAAGCACCTCTTCCCTCAAAAGAATCTCCTAGAAACACTGCTTTTGTGCAGAACTGCATAAGAAAATTACTCTTCCATTTAATAATTTTCCTCTTCCATTACATTAGTAATGATCAACCTAGGGAATTTTCTGGGGGCACGTGTGGCCTCAAATTGTACACCTGTGCTCTGAAAAGAGTTTTGGAGCACAAAAAAAATAATGCCATGAGTCTAAGGGTAGCTCTATATACTCACTGAACTAAACATATGCCTGAGTCAGATAAATACGGAACAATGAGACCAATTGCTCAAAGTCTATTGGCCCATTCAATATGTACCCGTTCAGGACTGTAACAAAACCAATTAATGGTGGGGTGATTTCCCCTCTGCACACACAATCCTATACTGGTTGATAAGAAGAGTTTAATTTGTACCAGATACATGTATCATATAAAACAGTTCAAAAGAAGTCCCAAAGGTGCTTTTTCAAGAGGCAACTGGACTTTCTGGTTTTTCTTTCAAAACATTTCTCAGTGAACCATGTGCAGATCTGTACATTGGGGAAACAAAACAACCGCTTCATAAACGCATGGCACAACATAGAAGAACAAACCCATCATGACAAGATTCAGCAATCCATCTGCATTTAAAAAACACTTTTGTAGAGAGCAATACCTGCATTTTGGACAGAGGACCACTGGTTTGAAAGACGGGTCAAAGAGGCCGTCTATGCAGTGGTGAAATTCAATTTTTTTTTGCTACCGGTTCTGTGGGCGTGGCTTGGTGGGCATGGCAGAGGAAGGATACTGCAAAATCTCCATTTCCACTCCACTCAAGGAAATGATACTGCAAAATCCCCATTCCCTCCCTATTCTTGGGGGAATGATATTACAAAATCTCCATTCCACCCCACTCTGGGGCCAGCCAGAGATGGTATTTGCTGGTTCTCCGAACTACTCAAAATTTCCGCTACTGGTTCCCCAGAACCTGTCAGAACCTGCTGGATTTCACCCCTGCATCTATGTCAAAATTCAACAACTCTCTCTCAACAGAAGGGGAGGGATATGACATCATCTGTCTCAGTGGTGAAATCCAATTTTTTTTACTACCGGTTCTGTGGGTGTGGCTTGGTGGGCCACACCAGCCAGAGATGGTATTTGCCGGTTCTTCGAACTACTCAAAATTTCCGCTACCGGTTCTCCAGAACCTGTCAGAACCTGCTGGATTTCACCCCTGATCTGTCTCTAGTCTACAACACAGTCCCTTCAACAGTTCCAAGAAGGCTCCACACCCATTTTGCACCATTCAGGTGATCCTGAGGACATAGATAAACCTTCAAGTGGCCTCAATGACTCTCTAAAAGAATGCAAATGACCAGCTGTCTGCAAGGAATATACCGTAAATCCTTTTATTCCCCACCATCCAGTCAGAGCTGAAGAAGCTTCTTGGATGAGAAACAGAAACGTCTTCGAAGAAAAACCAGAAAGTCCAGTTGCCTCTTGAAAAAGCACCTTTGGGACAACCATGACCCGGATGACTGAGGATCTCCATAGACAGTTCAAAATAAGAATATTCTTTCCTACCTTCTTTTTCTTCTTCTTCTTCTGTGACCCATCTGCATCTAGTTTCTCCACATTTTTGCTCTTCTTTTTCTCTGTAAGACATTTAACAGTATAGGGTAAACAATTCAGATTGCATCTTAAAAAAAAAAATTCTGGGGCCACATAAAAGCACATTCCCAACTTTGAGTGATTTTAAGTGCAGGACCACTGGTACCAAATTCCCCAAGATACTTTATTTCTTGGATTCCAACGCCATTTAAGGAAATGACTACTACAACATGTCAAGAACCTGCATATCGTGAATGAGTGCCAAAGTTGTGCTAGGAAAATCTAGTGCTAAATCAGTTGTTTTTCTACAAACATCCAGATTTGCACCAGAATCTCCTATTTATTGCAATTGGATTTTTTTTTGGGGGGGGGGGTGCTAAAATTAAATGCAAAGGTATCTTGATTTGAACAAACCCGCATTTAGCAGATTTCAAGAGCAATGGATCAATTTACCATCCAATGATCCTTCCCCCACCCCGATAAGGGATAAATGCATTGCAAATGAATATTCCAGATGAGGCAGTTAAATTAATTTTCCTTCATTTAATCATTATAGAGCAATTCATACCATTTGCCTATAAACTGCCTCAGTAATGTACTTCAAAACCCTCTCCTCAAATGGACCATTAAAATGAGGTTTCTCTGTGTTGTTGCTAATTTAATCCAGGCATGAGGCCTCAGGTATTTATTTTCTCACTAACTAGGATAGCAAGAGGTGGTAGAATAAGGAAGTCCTGTGAAGGCAAGAAAATTAAGCCAGGATTAAGCAATTGAAATCAGCCCACAAGGAACGTTTAACTCAGGTAATCCTCAACTTACAACAGTTCGCTTATGACTGTTCGAAGTTATGACACTGAAAAAAAGTGAGTTATGACCAGTTTTCATACTTATGACTGTTGCAGCATCCTCATGGTCATGTGATTTACATTTGGATGCTTGACCACTGATTCACATTTATAACGGGTGAAGTGTCCCGGGGTCACCTTCTGACAAGCAAAGCCAATGGGGAAGCCAGGTTCACTTAACAACCGTGTTACTAATTTAACAACTGCAGTGATTCACTTAACAACTGTGGCAAGTCAAGTCGTAAAATGAGGCAAAACACTCTCAACAAATTTCTCGCTGAACAACATAAATTTTGGACTCCATTGTGGTCATAAGTTGAGGACTACCTGGAGTTGCTTGCTGGCAGGGACAAGCACTGGGCAGTTTATTTTTATGCTCGTCACCCCATTTCATTTCACACTGCAAACTTACAATTCAGGCATATTTGGAATGTTAACAGCATGCCTGGGATAATGTCACAAGTATAGCTGCTCTGGGGAATCAGGGTTATAAAATAGCCATTTACTAGGAGGCTGATTGGTGTTAATGCTCCTTATCATTCCCTTTTGTCACTAGGATGCTATTACCACCACCATCCAACACACCTTCTCTTTTTTCCCTGAACAGATGGGCACATTTGTAAATTTATCTGCAGCCATGTGCTGTTATTTTCTATGAATTCCTAGGAGGATAATTCCCAAGTCTTTCTTGGGTACAAAGATAACTCTTAAGGTTGGCTTGTATCATGTTCAAGCTTCACATACATGGCACCGCACAGAAAATCCCAATAATAATCTATACCATCATTTGTTCAACTTTGAACTTGGCTAAGAGAGTCTTTAAAACCCAAACGTAACACCATGCTAAAGCGTATCCAGAGTAACACCAAACCTGCTTCACTATCTGGACACATAAACAAGACTAATGCAGAGCATACAACAGCTGACCATTTGCAGCTCCCTCGCTCTTCTTCCTAGGAGAGAAGATTGCTCCATCTATGGAAATAAGATGGTATTTCTCTGAAAATTTAATATTTTCAGTATTTATAATCTCAGTTCATTATGTATTATACACTCATTCTGGAGTGACTTCAAAGAAGAGATGGTATGATTTCCTGAAACCCTGAATAAAAATCCTAATTCACCTAAACTGTGATCCTCTGAATATGTTGAACCTAGCTCCCTAAAGTCCTCTGCCAAAGTGGTCAAAGGCAGGTTGCTATGATTGCCATAAAATGTACTCCTTTCTCCTCTCTGAGTGATGGTGAGACTTTTTATAAATCATGTTACAGACAATGAAAGATGAAAGCCTCCAAAAGCAAGATAGAATTATAGAGAGTGCTAGGGGAGTAAAAACAAGGGACTCTGGAGAGGAAAAGAACATTATTAACTCATGATTAGGTTCCCACTTCTATACTTCTACTGTTACAATCAGTGAGTTTTTCTGGAGAATTCACTGATAGGAGAAACGAAGACTGTTGATTTAGACTAGAGCAGTGATGGCTAACCTTTTTGCCATCACGTGCCAAAAGCAGGGGGAGCATGGGGCATCACAGGTGCGTGTGCCCACATCCATAATTCATTGTGCCCCACCCGCCCATGCATGCGCACGTGACCTCCCCACACTTCCCCCTGCTTTTGGCACGTGATGGCCCGGTGGGCCCGGTAGGCCCATATTTCCCCCTCCCCAGGCTCCAGAGGCTTTCTAGGAGCCTGGGGAGGGCAAAAACAGCCTTCCCCATCCCCCCGGAGGCCGGAAACAGACAGTTTCACGACTTCCGGTGGGACCGGAAGGCCTGAAAATCAGTTGGCCGGTGCGTGCGTGCATGCTGGAGCTGAGCTAGGGCAGCACTCGCATGCCCACCAATATGGCTCCGTGTGCCACCTGTGGCACCCGTGCCATAGGTTCGCCATCACGGGACTAGTCTCCTTGGAAAACATAGTAATGTTAGTTTGGACAAAGAATCTCGTATCAGCTATTATTAAGTGTGGCGATAACAATGTCATGTGTTGGCAAATGTTTTTCTGTTTCAGGACCTGGATGATCTGCCATCATTAGCTGAAGCTGAAATTCATAAATCAAAGCAATGATCTCAAAGGTACAAACTTACAAGGAAGTTTACAACAAAATGGATGAAGGAGGACAAATTCAATATTTTGGAATGATCAAGGCAAACTCCAGATCTAAACCCCATGTTGTATAGGATTATGGAAAGAGCAATATGCCATAGATGAATAGGCCAGAATTCTTACACAACGTTAAAAACACACTGCCAACTACAAAAAGAGTAAAATAGTTACTGAATCTAAGGTATTTGTATCGATTATTTGTATGTTGGGCTATTTTGTTTCTGAAGTATAGTGAATGAAATCTGTCATTTATGTCAAATGTCATCACTATTTCTGCACTTGGTCTTTTTATATGTTTATGCTGATACAAGTACAGTCTACCTGTTTATTCAGATTCACATGAGACCCTGGCAAAAATAGAATAAAAATCAGGAAATCTAAAAGAGGACAAATATGTACACAGAACAAAAACCGGGTGGTTTTTATACATGACAAATAATTTCCACCCCGTTTTTTTTAATATGTACTTTTCTATAGCATTACTGCCTATTCTTGTATACATTAGTCAAGTGAAGCAGAGTATGGAAATAAATGGGGTTTTTCCCCCCACAGTAAAGAGGGTAACTTATGTCAAGATCAGTAAAATTTCAAGATCAGTGAAATCTGAGTCTCCATACAAGAGTCTCTTTCCTTCTTGTTCTTCCTTTCCTAGTGGAAGCCTGTGACCATTTCTGTTTGAGAATCCGGCAGGCAACTCAAATGCCTCAGCAGGAACTACTGAATTGGCTGGAGCTGCTCTTTGAATAGCAAGATTAATAGTGTCCCAGCAACTTCCTCTCAGTGTTTACAGCGGCTCTCTAAATGCAGCCTTCTTAAGATCGACTCATTTGCACTAATATTCATGATTTATTCAGGTACTGCTGAATATGACCACTCAGCAGCCTTTGTAGCTGAAGCGCCCTTTTTGGCTCTATCTGTGAAAACTGTGAGCATATGCCTGAGCTGGGAAAGTTGCTTCCATTTCAGTTTCAAAGCCATGAGGCAAAGGAAGCCATTTCCTAAAACATATCTGAGCTAGGCTCTTCAGCCTCCTCCATCTGTTCTCACCAGAAAATCAGAAAGAAATCATGGGTAATCATGTATCAAAACAGGTTAAATACAGGAGGGTTGTTATTTTGCACCCAGGCCAGCATGTCCTTTTCTTCTACAGTACAGCAAAGGGCTATTGTACCTCCACTTTGGAAGCTGGAAGTGTTTTACCACAAGCACTGCTCCAGTTTGAACACTGAGGGACATTTTATTTCAGGGGTGGGGAACAAATCCAAAACCAAAGGACTGTTAGTTTTGGGTGGTGCCAGAGGAAAACTGATCTGGTGGGCTAATTCACATGGGGATAAAATAAAGGAACTGGTTAAACTTGTTTTTAACTTTGGTTCTGTGTTGATTTAAATTCTTGTTCTACTAAAAAAACAACCCCCAAAATAGGAGAGCCAATATGGTGTAGTGGTAAGGCACCAGGCTAGAAACCAGGAGAATTCTAATTCTCTCTTATTCACAAAGCCACTTGGGCCAGTCACTTTCTCTCAGCCCTAGGAAGATGACAATGGTAATCCACTTCGCATTAGGGTTGTGTTTGACCTCAAGGGGCTGGGTGGTGGTGGTTGGAGGGTGGCCAGCTTGATGTTACTTGTCGAGGCTCCATTTTCGACCGCAACGGCCTCCTGCAGCCCTCTGCCAGCAAAAACGGAGCACATGTCTTGTATGGTCTCCCTGAGCTCCATTTTCGCTGCAGAGGCACCGCAGGCCTGTCCTTCGCTGTTTCCACGGAGGCCTCACAGGCCAGATCTAAGCATCCTGTGGGCTGGATCCTGCCCCAGGGCCTTGAGTTTGACACCCCTGGAATAGGCCAACTAATTGAATTGACTTGAAGGCACCTGCTCACACAAAAGTGCCTATGATAAAAATAAGGGACATTACAGAGCAAACACAAAGTAGGTAAGTGGTAACATCACATTTTAAGGAAAACTATTAAGTTGGTGCATCCAAATGTTCTGGACCAACCCTGGACAGATGAACAATAAAGGAAGGTGACCCCGAGGATCACAGTGGGATTAGATAATTGGGAATCAGTTCAGATGATCACTTGAATATGAGCCAGCAGTGTGCAGCAACAGCCAAAAAAGTTAATACCATCCTGGGTTGTATAAACAGAGGCATAGAATCAACATCATGTGAAGTATTAATGCTGCTGTACAAAACCCTAGTAAGACCACACCTGGAATACTGCAACCAATTTTGGTCACCATTCAGAAAAAAAGATGTTGAGACTTTGGAGAAAGTTCAGAGAAGAGCAACTAAGATGATCAAAGACCTGGAGACTAAACCATATGAAGAATGGCTGCAGGTGTTGGGTCTGTCTAGTCTAAAGAAAAGGA
>JANHZT010002716.1:31461-43263 GCA_032468215.1 Stegonotus admiraltiensis | reverse complement strand
GAGAGCGAGAGCGAGAGAGAGAGAGAGAGAGAGAGAGAGAGAGAGAGAGAGAGAGAGAGAGAGAGAGAGAGATAGAGATAGATCGATCAGATCCAATCTCAGAGAGTTATATCAGGCTGGTGGCAGTGCTCTTGCTCTTGCTCTCTCTCTCACGCACACAGAAAAACAGGTTGGATCTTTCTTTCCTCACGCCCCCTCCCACCAGAGACCCCTGGTTTCCCTCCCCAATCCTGCCTGTCTCATACAGGCACCACCCACGAGTGACGTAGTTGGCCATGCCCACCCAGTCACATGACACACACACCCCAGCCACTCCCACCCAGTTATTAAGAAGAACTGGTTGTTAAATTATGTGAATCCCACCACTGGTAGTAAAACCTTATTATTCAGGTTAAATTGCCGTGTTGGCACTTTGCGATAAATAAGTGGATTTTGGTTTGCAGTTTGGGCACTTCGTCCCTAAAAGGTTCACCATCACTGCCCTAATTGATGGAACCTGTAACATGTCCTGCCTTCCTGTCCTAGTGGGCAGTCAGTAGTTGCAATAGAGGGGAGTCTAAATTTAGTCAGTTTTCATTCCCATGGGACTCATTCCCCTGTATCATTTCTAAGTGTGCCTCCCCCAATAAATTACTTGGATACATGTGTTTAGGGGGCGACATTCTGGCTACAAATTGAAGGGAGAGGGCTGTCAAACTTAAGTTCTTGGAAAAAAAAAAGACACACAACACAAGGCTCAAGCTGCGCACATACAGCCATGCAAATCCAAATTCCTTCAAAACTTTTGCTTTCTTCCTCTAATGAGCTTGTGTAATGTGTAGGCTAAGCCATGAAAAAATGTGTAGGCTGTCAGCACAGTTGTTGGAAAAAGGCAAACGGAGTGGGGAGCTGTTAAATGCTTCAATTTTCTAGAAAAGGAGGGGAAGTATTTATATGTTGTATGGATTTATAACCTGCAGGATAAATTTGCTTTTCTGTTCATTCCCTTTTAAATACGCATATATAATCGTTGTTGGCGATTACTACAGTCCCATGCTTGCATGCAAGTCTAATGTGTCACAGATCTACAGTTGGTACCACACATTGCTCATAAAGACAACTTTTATAGCTATGGCATGGCTTAAATTGCAACTGAAAACTGCTGCTGCATGCATAGTACAGCTCCTCCTGTAGCTATTTAATGCTCTGTATTTTTCATTTTCATTCAATCAATCCACCCTGATTGGTACAAGTTCAGAAAGCATGCAGCCAACATGTTAACTATGGAGGTTCTGATTTTATAATCCTTTGTTCAGAGGCATATTGTAGGTTCATGGATGGTGCAGACAAGGCTCACTTGTTGACTCCCAAGTGATTTTATGGCGATTTTACCACAAAAGAAAGACCACCTATCCCTTTTTTATTTACGTTTATCTTTCATCTTACCATTCTAGGATCTTTCTTAAACTCTAATTAGCTCTGTTTTAATTTCTATTTTTGTCAGCTTTACCAAGTAGACTCTATAGTAACAGAATCTTTATAAAGTCTGAATGTGCTTCTCCCTCCATCCCCATGTGAACCAGGGAGAAGCCTGCCTAAGATGCTTTCCCAAGTTATTTTCAGGCCACTTTTATCTGACTGTTGTCTTGGCAGAAGCTCTTCCTCCTGTCCTTCATGACCGTTCCCCTGTCGTCAACCATTTCTGTCCTATTTTCTACTATTGTTATTATTATACTATTCTCCTTTAGTTAAGTTCTGATTACCTCCATTCTTAACCCCCTATCTGTAGATCCTAAATATCCTTCCCTTACACTATTTTCTTTCATTTAGACTTTCTTTCTATGCATCCTACTCTAGTTTGTCAGTTCTGTCTTAGTACTATGGCCCTCCATCCATATGTGACCAGTTGCTGCTTTCCCCAGCATCCCCAGTAAGTGCAGTTCTTCAACTTGGTTAAGCTACTTGCCATGTCCCAGTCCTGATCTGATTGCCAGGCCTTTCAGGACTGCTTTCTTCCAGGACTGATGTCTGGCTACTTGTTCATATCTGAGGCCTTTCCCAACAACAATACTAGTACAAAATCCTGTCTTTCTCCACTGGGCCAGGTTGTTCAGCTGAATCTCAAGCCCACTCGTTGTCCAGGTTTGGATTCACCAGCACAACAGATCCTCCAGGCAACTCTTTCCTAATGACTACTTCCTCCACCTTCAGGTGCCTAGTTTGCTTGCTTTCTCCTTCCCCTCCCTCTCTGTAAGATAAGTCAAAATATCCAATGATGCTAAGCAAACTTGTATCTGAGATCATGAAAAAATACCTGAGAAGCTTCTTGTTCTTCATCACTGGACTCCTCAGATGAGCTCTCTGACTCTTTTTTTGGCTCTTGTTTCTGCTGGGTGGCTGCAAAAAGCAA
Organism: Stegonotus admiraltiensis; assembly: GCA_032468215.1. Classification (NCBI taxonomy): domain Eukaryota; kingdom Metazoa; phylum Chordata; class Lepidosauria; order Squamata; family Colubridae; genus Stegonotus; species Stegonotus admiraltiensis. The sequence continues at coordinate 40,874 of JANHZT010002716.1, read as the reverse complement.
ACAGCGACCTCAGAATCCTCGAAAAACTAAAAGCTGCTGTGACGTAAAGAGTGTGGGAACTGGGAAAATCAAGTCAAATTAAGGTTTATGTTCATTGTCCAGCTATATAATGTGACTCTTAACATTTTGTTTTGCTGATATAAAGGCTTCATGAAAGTTCACGAGATGGGAATTGCAGACGTACCTTTATCTTATGCAATGAAAGAGGTCCTCGCAGCAGTTCTATTCCTATTTCAATCACACTGTCATGTCTTTCACAAGAACGATTAGTAACAAATGTCAACAATGGAGAACTGAAATGTTAGTTTGAAGCAGACTTGTTGATACTGGTGATTTAAATATTCAGATATATGAACTGTTGTGGGACTCTATCTGAGGAATCGGGGGGGGGGCGTTCTTCTGGGTGAGGAATGGTGAGCTAAGACATCTATGAATGAGCTGAGATGACAACCGCAGCTAAGACCCAAGGATCAATGAGGAGACCGGTTTCATGGAACTTCTCTGGGTAAGGAGAGGGTAGAAGATCGCCCACTTGTGTTCCAGATGACTGCTCTTTACAAGAAAACCAAGACAGTGATTTCCCCTAAGTTTGAGAACTGGGAGACAAAGGGAACCATCATGCTCTCAACTGCAGAGCCTTTTAAAGGGCACTGACCAAGGTTAAAATAAGACATGCTTATATAAATCTGGGATCCCTTTATGGGCTTTTTGTTGACACTATGACTGAAATGTTAACGATTTATGTATTTAAGGGATGGGTTATGGGAAGAAGAGATATTTGCATATAATATTATAGGGGATGATGAATTATTAAGTTTGCAATTGTGATGAAGATCAGAAGCTACCTTTTTATATTTCCCCCCCCTTTCCTTTCTTTTTTCTGTACACCTTTTATTATTATTATTATTATTATTTTCACTTCTTTCCAAGTTTAACTTGCGTTTTCTTTTACTATCATTATTAACTTTCAATATATATTAAAAAAAGAATGATAAACTGTTATGCCCAACTGTTTGCACCAAAAATATCCCAAGACTGGGGGAGGCTGAAGTGGTGGAACACTTCAAGAAAAAGAAAGAAGAATTTCAGGAGCTCAGCCATTTAAAAAATAAATTAAAAAAAACCTAAAAGCAAGTGCAGAGGTGTGATTTTGACATAAACATGTCTCAAGTGGGCAACATTTTTTTATTTTAGGAGCAAGCTGCATTGTGTGGGTAATGCCATCTTGTGTGCATAACAAGCTGTGCTTCCAAATATCTACTCTTCACAGGGCTTCCAAACTTCAAGTGTTTGTGAAGAGCTCCTCCTGCCACCCACCCCTGGTGGAATCGGGCTTCTCTTACCAGGCTGTGTCTGATGCTTGGCTGTTGTCGAAGCTTCTGCTTCTTCCTCACTGCTGTCTGAGGAACTGCCTGAGGAGCTCTCCTTATGTATAGTGATTCCAGAGGGTTTAGCAGTCAGAGCCTGCCCCTGGCTTGGTTTAACCTTTGGGGAGGGTATCTGTTCTTCCTTCTCTGTTGCTTTTGTGGCAGATCTCCGGGGTTTGTTGGAAGCAGCACCAGATGTGTTTAAGTTGGTCTGTTTGCCAGCCACCAGCTTAAAAAAAGGGTGAATAGGAGGCTGTAGGAGACATAACCGGAAATGCATGTTTTAAAACGTGTACTTTCTCAGAAACAACAAGAGATTTGTGTCTGAAACAAAACCAATACTGAATTGCCATCAATCATAGACTCTGCAAATCTGCTCAGGATGCCCCAGTTTCTATTGCTGACTGTTTCACAGAAGCTCAATACATACACAAAATCCCACTGAAGATAACACTGTTTTATCTTTAAAGCAATTAGCCATTCCAAAATTTACATAAATAATTTCTACGTTATCTGCACTGCAGGGAAAAAAAACCCCATGAACCACTACATTGCCAACTCCACCAATGTCAAGATGTTGATACCTCCCCTGGTTCCAATAAGAGAACCTGTAAGATTAACCTGACCTGCGTGGCTTCACTTATAGTATCTTATCTACCTTGAGAACAACCTTCTTGAAAAGTGGCTTCTTGTATGGAAGAACGACCTCTCCTTTTACCTGCTTTGCTGGCTTCTCAGCTTCTTGGCTATCTGAAGAATCAGAGCTGCTGCTTTCTGAGCTCTCAGAAGCTTTTGGAACAAGGACAGTTCCTGCTTTTGTTGAGGTTGTCCCCCCTTTCCCTTCTGGCTGAGGTTTGCTTGATGTGAGCCCTGCATTCTTGGCTGTCATGCTTTTCACAGGACTGGTAGCAGGTTGACGTGTTACCTGAGCTGGTTTCTATGGAAATAAAATATTGCAGAATTAGACTGTGGCGAAGATAGAGTAATTCCCGATTCAAGGGAATGAAATCAGTAATTCAGTTGCCTGAACATGGAGAATAGCCACCTTACAATTGGCAATGAAGATACTAAAGTGGTGGACAGCTTCCACCTTTTAGGATCAGCCAATAAAGGAGCAAGCAGTCAAGAAATAAGCAACAGAATAGCACTTGGTATAACAATCATGAAAGTCTTGGAAAAGATATTGAAATATTGTGTGTACCAATCTCTACAAAGATTAGAATCATGCAAACTTTAGTATTCCCTGTGGTACTCTATGGAAACATACGCAGGATTTTGAAAAATAAGAGTTTTTCTAAAAATAGGAAGAATACTGGTGCTTTTGAAGGTTTTTGTTGTTGTTGTTGTTGAAGACTCCGGAGAATACTGCAGACAGCCAAAAAAGACAAACAAATGGATTATTGATCAAATCAACTCAGAGTTCTCCCTTGAGCACAAGTGACCAGGCTCAAATTATCCTACTTTGGGTACATTATGTGAAGACCTAGATCTCAGGAACAGGATCTAATGCTGGGAAAGGTGTAAAGAAAGCGAAGGTGACCTGCAACAATGCGAATGGGCTCAAGTAATGGTGGCAATGGGCATATTATTGAAAGACCTGAAAGAACAGGTTAGGAACAGACTATCATGGAGAAGATCTATGTGGCTGCTAAGAGATGATACTGATTTGATGATGCATCATCAATCAGTTGCCTAACCACTATCACTAGTTGTTTCCAATTGTTTTCTAGAGGCCTGGTAAGTGTAGGAATTAGGTTGTAGCAGCATTCAACACACAAGCTGCTCCTATCTGGTGTTAGCTCTATAGAAGCAGAAAATGGCCTAAAACATGGACAGGCAGGAATTTGAGCAGGCATTCCTTCACTTGTCCCAATGTCAATGCATTTAAGGGAATCTGCTTCAAAACAAGGGAATTTTATAAAAGCTTTAATCTGCTTCTACATTAGCTTCCAAGATGGTGTTCAATCTGCAAATGTCAACCTTCATTTTTCTTTCTGGAAAAAATACCCCCAGTGTGCCTACACATTTGTAGTTGCTTGGTTTCCAAGATGCCAACAGATTTTGTTTATATGTTTGCATGCAATTTCCATTGTAGGAGGCCCCACAACCACTAAGCAGTTCGCCATCTTGTTTCAGCCACAATCTTCCTTTTATTAAAAGGAAAGGCGTGTGGGGAAAAATGTAAATTTGCTACTTCATCTGTCTTGCTCTGCCCTATAATTTCCTCCCTAATTCACCTGAAAGAACTGCAAAAAAGGTATGGGTGTGTGGTGTGTGGTTGAGTTATAAATATTTAGGATGTTGATTAGGACTTAATGTCAGCAATCTCAGGGCTATTTTTAAAATGTGCCAAAAAAAAAAAAAGCTATGTTCCCTTTAGCACAAACAACATTGGTGTTAGAAAGGGGCTTTCTGAATTTTGTCCCTCTTGTCAGGTGGAGAGATACCAGGAGAGACGGGGTAGGAATGGGGATTTCAGCTCAAAATATGGGAACCCTTTGTGAGGGAAGAGTCTCTGTTTTGCACTCAGGACAAGCTTATTCGAAGGGCCTTGTAGTGATTTTATTGTCTTCCTGGAGGTGGAACTGGAATCCAATCTACTATACAGAGTGTTAAGAGAGATTCATCTGGGGGAAACACAAGGCATTCAGTTCGTAATGTGATTGTATTTGTCAACACATACAGATCATGTGTTGGCAACAGAGCTATAGGCTGATTCTCTTCAGTCCTTTAGCTACAGGCTACTACTCTTAAGAGTATTACATTGTTATTTTATTTACTTCTTTTGCTGTTTGGGTTTGGGCTGCTATATTGGAACTGTACTGAAAACAAATTATAGCACTCTAGAGAAAAATCTGGCTGTCACTCCCCCCCCCTTTTAAAAAAACTCAGATTCTAGCCTCTTAAGGTGATGAAAATAAGTGGAACAAAATAAAGTACTTGGGGAAATTTCAGGATTCATCCGGAAGAAACTGCAGAGCTGAATTTTTTAAAGACTAGCATTTTTTAAAAATAATTTTTTCCCAATACAATTTTTTCCCAATACAATACAAAAAAAGAAAACAATGAAACGAACCCCCCCCCCCAATAAAATTATGGTTTCTATTGATTGGCAATTCTTTCCTTTTCTTCTCTGACCCTTTTTAATCCGTCAATGCATAAATAATCAATTCAGTCTTTTCTTCTTTCAACAAAAAGAAGCTTCCAGTCTGAGGACCAACATTTCCCAAGAGCTACAAAACAAGACTGTTCTGCAGAATTCCTCTTGTTTCTATCATTAAAAAAAGGCAGGAGAAACTACAAATATTAAGCAAGTGTGCACAGATGGGCTTCCATCTATTATATACATGGCAGATTTAGAGGTTTTCTTTTTGGTTTAGAGCACATCTAATTGCATACAAATGCTTCCAGCTGTCCATATCCCCTTTGCCGAGACTTTTCAAATCTTCCGAGACTCAGAATTACAAAAGTAAATTCAAGGAATGGAATAGATTTTGCGTGACATATTTCAGATCCATGTCCCTTTCAAAAATCCAAAGCCAAAAACCTAATAAATGTCAGTTTTTGGCCCTGAGTACACACAGTCATCTTACTGTGTCAAAACAGAGAAAGAAGAGATTCTCAGACTACAAACTATAGCCTCTTCCTGAACTCCATGCCACTGAGAGTTCTGTCAACCACCCACTTCGTATTTTTAAGGTATTCACAATCAGTAGCAATTAATCACCAACTGCATTTGCTTTCCCCAGATGGCACGCTCATTAAACTCAATGGGGCTTAATTCAAAGTAAATGCGCACTAGACTGTTTTTACAGCCTAAAGTTATACTTCTACCTACAATCCTCTTTTTTTTTAATTGTCATACAAAATAGTCTTTCAAATTTACTTCTTCTGATCAATTCTAAACACTAGATTTTTTTGTGCCCGCTCCCATGTACCCTTCATATTCATCACCTGAGGCAACAACATATACATGTATATATCCAACGTATTTTTTAAAAAATAGACATGCTTTCTAAGTAACAAAGTACTGTTCTCTCTCTCTCTCTCATTCATTCTCAAAGCCAGATCAGATAGCATATTAACCTCCCCCCTCCCCCCATCAAGAACTCTCTAGGCAGTTTTCCTGCAATGATTTTATTCTGGCCTTCTCACCCCATTTCTATTTTTGAGAACAAGTGCAGCAATTGGCAGTTCTGCTCAAGAACTCGTATTAGGGAGCCAATTCTGGCACTTAGAACCTGAGTCACCAGGCTCTGGAAATAGGGCAAGAGAAAAAGAAAATATAACTGGACAGGAATCCAGCCAAGGTATCACTTTTAGACTGGAATTCTAAACTTGCTGCTACTTCTGCTGTCAGCACCACTTCACCCACAGTGCACCCCCTTGGCCCAGAAATTGAGGAAACAGCAGTTCAATTTTACAATAACCCCAAATTCCTGGCTGGGGAATTTTGGGAATTGAAATTTACACTTCTTAAAGTTTCTGAGGTTGAGAAATACTAGTATAGAGAACTGTAATAGGGAATCAGGTAACAGGAAACAGTTGTGTTTCTTGACCTTACTCTTTCAATCCAGTTACCATTCCATTTTCTCAGGCAAGAGTCTTGGGGCTGGGGAATGAATGGGTGGCAGTTCGTTGCCAGGAGGTTTTCTCCTGCCTCCTGCTCTGAAATTTGTGGTATATGTATTAACTGCTATGCATTAAAGGGATGGAGTTAAGCTAAGAAACCATGGCTGAAGGATTCTTGTATCCCACAGGTCACATTTTCATCAGTAGCACCACAGATGAGATTTTTTTTCAAAATCGACCACTGATGCTGCCAACCTCCCTCCTTCTTTTTCTTCCAGTGGAAGGATGTAAAGAAATTCGAAAATAATTTCTTATATAAGAAAAACGTCAGTAAAGATGAGCTCTGGAATAGAAAGTACTTGAAAAATAGATTCCATTCAGTTCATATAGCAGTTGGATATGATTTGAATTATTAACACCATTTGTTTAAAAGGAATTTGCAGGTTTTAACTAACTGCTTCTGTGAATACTTGTGACACAAAGAATTATGAGATTACAGCAGTATAAGAAAACAAAGCATACAGGAAATATTTTTACTACCTACAAAGAAAAAGGGAAAGGAAGCAATTATTGAAACAATTACAGAGGCTTCCTCCTTATATGAAAGATTCAATGGACAAAAATGTTCTAGTGTTCAGACTGGCAACAGAGATGAAAAAAAGAAGACTTAGCTGCGATGTTAACGGGGGGGGGGGAATCCCTGAATCCAAAATACTATTAATCTCATTAAATATAAATTGAGTCAATTTTCTTAAAAAAGAACAGTTTTTAACAAGCTCAAATATGTAAAACTTATATTTTTGATAACAAAGAAAAAAATAATCCAAGAACATACAGCATCAAGAAGCACAAGCAAACAAAAACTGAGAAATTTACTCTATATATTAGCAACAGAAATCTAATCAAATTTAAATAGGAATGACTTCCTTACATACAACATATTACATAGCAAGGCAAGCTAAGACAGTGTAAAGAAAAGAGAAAAACTGATTTTAAAAAATGGAAAAAAATGACTCAGATATAAGGAACTGTAAAAGTTTAAAGCAAAGCAAAGTATTTAAGTATTACTTTGTAGATGGGGAAAAAATGAAAATGCAACTGTGGTACTGAGTTATAATTGTGGTATTAATTGTGGTATTTTTAATCACACATCTTCTTACATCACATATTTGATTGCCCACTTTTGTGCAATGATGATGCAATAATAAAATTAATCAAATACTCTATCTGTATCTTAATTCATTCACAGCTTTGTTCCTGAGGTAGAAACCCTCTTTCAAGCCCCTTGTTCTCCTTCTTACTGATAAAACAACCAATTACAAACAATGCCAGAATGTTCACAGCCTAAAAAACCCAAAACCCCTCCATTGGGTTTTGTAAAAACATAATAATGGTAGGGCACAGTCTTTCCCCTTCCACAGATTTCTCTATGGTTACCTGAGTAGCCACTTTATCTTCCTCCGAGTCAGAGTCATCACTTGAATCTTCACTACTATCTTCGCTCTGCTGGGCTTTCTGAGGTGGTCCCTTTGGAGGCTGGGGCTTCACTGTACATACACTTTGACCTGCAGGAGTTGCTTTGGGGGCTGAAAGCAATCAAAGAGACAGAAAAGTGATAACTCGGCCAGTTCTTAAAAGGTTACACCATTAGAACACGCAGCCTCACTTCCTTCTTTGTCTTTGCTGACTTTTGTCAAGAGCCCCGAAGATGCATCGATTCTCAGCGGTTTTCTTAAATGTTTGATGAGGCAGCTCAAGCAATATGATTTCAAGACGAGATACATTCTGATATCTGTATTTTGTTGGTATGTTATGAACTGCCTTTTTGAAATACATTTTTATATCACACACAGGTCAGAAATATGTTTAAATATGTACAGATGGTCCTCGGCTTACAACCACGAATTTGTGTTGCTAAGTAAAATATTTGTTAAGTGAATTTTGCCCCATTTTATGATCTTTCTTGCCACAGTTGTTAAGTGAACCACAGCCGTTGCTAAGTTAGTAACAGGTTTGTTAAGTGAAGCTGACTTTCCCGTTGACTTTGTCTGTCAGGAGGTTACAAAAGGTGTTCACATATGACCCTGGGATACTGCAATGGTCATAAACACGACCCAGGTCCCATGCGTCCGAATTTTGGTCATGTGACTATGGGGATGCTACAATGGTTGTAAGTGTGAAAAATGACCATAAGTCATAAGTCACTTTTCTCAGTGCTTCTGTAACTTCGAATTGTCACTAAATGAACAGTTTGTAAGTCGAGGACTACCTGTATCAGAAAAAAGGTTAATGGAATGGAGAGGGAAGACACAACGTTGAACGTCTGCCTTATGCACAAAAGCCAAACACGTCTTAGGAACAGCCACTGTGTTCTTCAAAAAAAAATATTTTGTGAAACTATCCACAATTTCCTGATACTGAAAAAAAACAAAAAACCCAAAATCAGTCATGCTGATTTTTTCCCCCAAGGCAGCTTTGGGACAAAAAGGTTAGGAGAACTATGCACAATTTCAATTTACAGCATTGAAATCTCATAAATCTCATTAGGCAGTTACCTGGTTATGACAGACACAGTATTTTCCTCATTGTGAAGTCAGTCACCGTAACAGTGGGGCTGACTATGGATGCTGAATTTTTTCAATAAACAACTTGAGATGGTCCTAGAGTTACAACCATTCGTTTAGTGTCCGTTCAGATAGCACTGAAACAAGGACTTCATATTTACAATGGTTGCAGCCTCTCCATGGTTACATGGTTAGAATTTCAATGTTTGGCAACTGGCATTTACTTATGAAACGTCCCAGGGTCATATGATCACCCCTTTTAACTTTCTTCCAACAAGCAGTTATGAGGGAAGCCAAATTTGCTTAACATTCTGATTCACTTAACAACGATTCATTTAACAATTGCAGCAAAAAGGTTGTAAAAAAATGGGATACGTTTTACAACTGTCTTGCTCAGCAACGGAAATTTTGGGCTGAGTTTTGGGCTGTAAGTCAGGACTAACTGTACTATAATAACAATACAATCTAACTGCAGAAAGATGCCTTTAGTTTAAAATTTCAAAATACACACCCCTAAAAACTGCTACAGTTCTAAAGCTGTGTGCCAAACCTACTTTAACTATACCAAGGAACTGGTGAAGAGATGATAAGACTTTAAATTCCAGGACAATCAGATTTGTTTAAAAATATATTCTAAAGATGTTCTGAATTCCTCAGTCAATTTTTTTAAAGCACCACATGACATCATCTCTCATAGTTATTAACAACTCAACACTCGTTACAGTTTTAATGGATTTTTCACAGATTTCGGCAAGAAGAAATTCATGAGATCTGTCAACTGCTGTAGCACTGATAGAAACACTCAACACAATTTGCTAATCTCTGTATTTCTATAGGCCAGTGATGGCTAACCTTTTTGCCGTTGCATGCCAAAAGCGGGGGTCACAAGGGGGGGTCGTGGACTTGCGTG
>JANHZT010002716.1:14513-31361 GCA_032468215.1 Stegonotus admiraltiensis | reverse complement strand
AGGGCAAAAACGGCCTTCCCCAACCCACCGGAGGCCAGAAATGGCCTGTTTCCTGACTTCCAGTGGGCCCAGAAGGCCCGAAAATCAGCTGGCCAGCACACGCATGCACGCTGGAGCTCAGCTAGGGCAATCCTCACATGCCCACTGATATGGCTCCGCATGCCACAGGTTCACCATCATGGCTATAGGCAAAACCACACAAGAAACTATTTCTGAGATACATTTGAGAAAGAACGTGTTTTTTGATGTTTGTAAAATAGGGCACAGGTTTAAAAGAAGAATTTGCACAAAGTAACAATGAGAACAGTTAAAAGCTGAAAATATTTCTGAAGGAGTTTATATTAACAAAGGGAAGTTTTGTACAAAATCTATGTACAAAATGGTGAAGTAAGTTGCAAATAAAAGTAGAAACTTATCTTTAATGCAGCTGAAAAAAATCTGTACCCTTTCACTCTAACAGATGAAAATGCTGCCTACAGATGACGGAGGAAAATAAGCCAAAAAACGTAAGACACTTAGCAGATTCTTATTTACACTACTGTTCAATTAACAGGATCCTCCATGCTCCAATATCTGACAGCATTAATCACAAAACGGCTATGCTTGGCCTTGCTAGGGCTTCTTCGTAAGAAAAAGAACCATTAAAATTAATCATATTAAGATGTATCAACTGCTTTCAGTTGTGAATAACCCAGAATCATGAATCCGTTTATTAGTGGTTTTCTTCCATCTTTAAAAAAACTCATCATTCAGAAATGAATCTGGGATTGGCAACACCACAAAGGACAAGAACATCCAATTTCCTTCAAGGGAGCATCAGCTAATTGGTGAGACACGCTGACACTTTGGGCTAAAAGCAAAATTGAAGATGCTAACACATCTCTCGTGTCAGTTTTGAAATAACTGGCATCAGTGCTGGCACTTCGGAATGCAGTTTGTGCATTGCCTTGTTATTAGTGTCTTTTCCCTGTCAAGCTGCTAAGCAAAGAAATTAGTAGAGCTGCTGAAAATAAAAGTTTTTTTCCCTGAACATCAACAGGGCTGGAGCCTTCTTACTAGATGGAGCTGGCAATTTGGATGGTGTAAGGTCAGTTTCATCCTCACTGTCAGACGAGGTGCTGCTTTCATTCTGTGCTTTTTTCTTCTTCAAAGTACCTGGCACAGCTTTGGGTAGGATCCCAGGCTGATTGGCCTGATTTTGACTGGTCCTCACTGAAGGACGTGGAGTTGACAAACCCTGCGCCACGAGGGAAAAAAAACAGGCAAACATACATATAAAATGCATTGATTTCTCATATACCTTTCCTTCCTTCTTCAATTTCTAACAGAACAAAAATGATATATTCCCACCATTAAAAACAGCAATGATCACAACTGGGATTGCCGTGGCTAAGTATGATGCTTTGCTTAACAACCGCTTCACTTAGTGATAGAAATTCTGGTCCCAATTAAAGTTGTAACCTGAGGATTACCTGTATAGCCTGAAACAGATACAAAAACTTAATCTGCCTGCCAAGCTTCTTAAATATCTTTAAATATCAGATTTTTGTGTGTGTAACATTTCATTTACAGTAAAATACATTTCATAGTATTTTATGAATGCCTTTTAGCTTTATATAGTTTTTATTTTGTTAAGATTGTAAGCTGCCCAGAGTTATTTTGTGGCAGTATGGGCAGCCAATACATTTTATAAACAAACAAACAAATGGTTAACATTTAAATTGGTTAACTTGTCAGATCAACTGCTTCTTAAATGACACACAACAAATACCTGATTTGAAATCCTTTGGTCTTGCTAGTAACTAAAGGTGGACCATGCCCATGGTATAAACATTACAGCCCCATGGAGATGTATTTGCAATTGAGTTTATTTTGGAAAGAAGGGGGATAAAGCACTACTTTTACAAAAGACAACCAGCCATTCAATTGCCCTAGAAGGAAGCCACGCAGTGGTGAGCAATACAAGCTACAGTTGCCTGAATTACACCAGACTTCAAAGCCCCCCAAAGGAAGCTAAATCAAAGCTGTCTTTTCAAGAAACTCAGCATCTGGCCTGCTGTATTTTTAAGAACTCTGGGGAGAGTAACAAAAAATGAAGCAAGAAAAGAAATCATTTTCTGAGCAGCTTTTATCTGTTAAACAGGGCAATGCCGAGGCTGCTAGGTCTCTAACAGCAGTTCTTTCTTTCTTATTCCTCTGTGTGACAACAATGAATATTGTAAGACGGTGTAAAATGTGGTGCAAAACACACCTGACAATCGCTGGCGAGAAAAGGCATTTTCTCTAAAAAGGAGAAAGGAGTTATGTAATTGGATCTTTTTCTTTCTTCCCTCCCCCTTTGTAAGTCTTCAATTCCAGTAATTTGGATGCTTGTGTTATTACTAGTCAGTTGATATGCACAATTTTGTCATTTTTGGCCTATTTTTTCCCAAATCAACATAACTACCCTAACAGTGTAAACTGAACAGATATGTTGGAAGACGTTCTGCTTTTACACAAATCTTTCATTCATAATACATATTTTCTCCTGGCCCGTCAAAAGAATTTGAAGACCTGGCTCTGCCGACTCCCATGGCGCTCACAGTGCAGCAACCAAAGGAGACGTATGCGAAACATTCGGAAAGGAACATATCCATTCACCTTGTACTGAGAAGTGTACAAAAGCAGTGCTATGGAGAATGACAGACTTATCTCGATGGAGGGAAAAATCAGGAAGGTGCAGCAAGAGGCAGAGACCAAATTTTACAGGTGGAAGATGGGGCAGATAATAGGTGTACCGTATACTGGGCTTCTGAGATGCCAATGGAGACAGCTAGAACTATATTGCTTTAAGATGTGGGGTACACACATTGGCAAAGAAAAGGACCATCGTACGCAAAATTATTCTGTCTGATCATCTAGAGTAGAGGTGGGGAACGATGGAACCGTTATAACTTGTGGACTTCAGCTCCCAGAATTCCACGTCATTAAAGGGCCATCATTCCTCATTTCTGCTCTAGATGAAGCCTGCTTTAAGATCACTGACATGAGAGCTAAAAGGCCATGGACCAGAAGGCTGCCATTTTTTGTCATACTTTATGGAATATGCATTCCAAAAAGTTGTCTTCACCCCTTTTTATATTTTTAGGAAATCGTTAAAAACCTGATGATTCTGATGTCTAGTTGTGGAAAGAGGGGATGACCATTTTATCTGAATTACCGGTATGACATTTTTGACTTGGTAGTATATTTTAGCAGATTAATATTCATGGTTTTTTTTACACCATCCAAAGAAGCTACCCTGGCAGGCTGTAAATATCTTATTAAAAATAAGCAAATCATCTTACAAATGGCTGGCTCACGCAAAAACAAAGACCACCATTCCTAGACGAAAAACACCAACCTTCTGACTTATGGGAGTCGGCAAAGTCTCACTGTCACTTTCAGATGATGAGTTGCTGCTGTCTGAGCTCTGGGCTTCTTTTGAAGGAGGCGGTGGTTTTGATAAGCTGGTCGCGGGAGCCTTCTGGATGGATTTTGACAGAACAGAAGCAGCAACTGCCTTCTTTAATGGGCTTGCTGATGCATTTTTCCCTGGTGCTTTGGAGGCCTGAGGATTTTTTGGGAGATAATTTTAACTATGGTTAGATATTAGAAAAATGATATAAATCAGAGTTCATGAACTTGAGTAAGGCATTCTGGTGTAATAAATGAAAACGAAGGCTTGGGAAATAGGTTAAATTGTTCTGAAACTACATCAATTTCTTTTCCCTGAACTTTATTTATAGGTACAGAACATTATGACGAGTTAAATAAAGAAAAATATAACTATTTTATGTGTATATACCTACAGAATTTTCCAAATGCTTCAAGCAGTTCCAGCGTAAGAATAGAATTATACTATATATACTGTACATGCATAGTAAAGTCTACCAAACAGAACTGGTATTTAAAAGTGATCCTGAACTACCTGTTTAGCATTCATATTGTTTTATTTTGTTACACTATACAGAAATACTACCCTGGAGGGCTGTAAATGTCTTATTAAAAAATAAGCAAATCAACTTATAAATGGCTGGCCCATGCAAAAACAAAGATCACCATTCCTAGTTTTGAAGAACACCAACCTTCTGACTTATGGGAACCGGCGGAGTCTCATTGTCACTCTCAGATGAGGAGTCGCTGCTGTCTGAGCTCTGGGCTTCTTTTGAAGGAGGCGGTGGTTTTGATAAGCTGGTCGCGGGGGCCTTCTGGATGGATTTTGACGGAACAGAAGCAGCAACTGCCTTCTTTAATGGGCTTGCTGATGCATTTTTTGCTGTTGCTTTGATGGCCTGAGGATTTTTTTTGAGATAAATTTAACTATTGTTAAGAGATTAGAGAAATGGTATAAAGTCAGAGTTCCTGAACCTGACCAAGACATCCTGGTGTAATAGATCTTGCGAAGCCTTAGGAAGCAGGTTAAATTGTTCTGAAGCTGTGTCAACTTCTTTTCCCTGAACTTTATTTTTAAATACAGAGCAATATATTTTTTTAAAAAAAATATATAATTCGTTTGTGTATGTATATTTTGTGTGTATATACCTATAGAATACACATACTATATGAGCAGGGTAAAAGATAATCTGGTAAATTTGCAGCCTGAAAACAGCCATAAGAATTAAATTTTTATTGAGCAGCAAGTGAAAAAAATTATCTTTGTGGGCATTGTCTGTAATCTTAAAGGCTGGTGAAATTTACAGAAGATTATGTTAACTAAACACTTGGTTACTTTATATTCCAATTTCAATCTATCATACCAAAGTGAGAACCTAGTTGTCACTATGACATTCTTATCTCTCCAAATTATAAATCAGCTCTTACACCTCTTTAGATTCCACAGGAATAGTTGGCAATGAGATAGTATCTGCCCAGGTCCTAGGCACTCCATGGCCTAGGACCTGGATACTTATGGGACTGCCTTCTGCTGCCGATAGCCTCCCACCGTCCAGTATGCTCCCACAGAGAGGGGCTCCTCAGGGTGCTGTAGGTCAGACAGTGTCAACTGGCGACCCCCAGGGGGAGGCCCTTCTCTGTGGGAGCACCCGCCCTCTGGAATGAACTGCCCCTAGAGGTCCAGAGGATCCCGGACCTGCGTATCTTTCGTCACGCCCTTAAGACCTTTCTTTTTCAGCAAGCCGGGCTGGCCTGATTCCATTTTAATTGTTGGGTTTTTTGGTTTTAAATCTGAGGGATTTTAATCTGGTTTTAAATTGTGGGCCAAATGTTTAATTTGTTTTAATCACTTTTAACTTTTGTATCTTTATGTTTTACTTTGGCTGTGCACCGCCCTGAGTCCTTCGGGAGAAGGGGAGTATATAAATAAAATTATTATTATTATTATTATTATTTCCTATACAGCGGATTTCCAGACACTTCATTGGACTGACCAGTTTCAAGTTGTTTTCCTTTGCTACATTTTGGTACCTATTGGCTTCAGATGTTGGAATCAGTGTCTTGGCCAACTTTACCAATGCATCTCACCTGTGATACTGAAGCAGGTGCTTTAGTCTCATTATCCGATGAGTCAGTAGTTTCTGAAGTGTCTGTTGATTCTGGGCTTCTGTTTGCATTTCCAGATTTTGTGTTGGCTTGCTTTGCTGTGGTTACCTTTACTGTATTTCTTGCACAAGAGCCAGGAGTGACTGGTGACTTGTTCAGAAGTAGACTACTGATCGGGGAATTTTGCACAGCTGCTTTAATCTAGAAGGAAAGATAAAAAATGTTCCTTGTATTGCGGGGTGAGGTGAACAGCAAAGGTATTGGCTACTAAAGAGGCATACCCTATCTCAGGGCTGTCAAACTCCCAGCCCACGGGCTGGATGTGTCATGCACTGGCCATGCCCACGCCCGCTTTAGTGAAGGGGAAAAAGTCCTGATATGTCACATGATGCCGCTGTAATGACGTGAGTTTGACACCCCTGCTCTAGCTAATGCATTAGAATAGTCAATTTGGGACAAGAGGAGGATAAAACCAGTTAATACTGGAAGCATATTTGATCCATTGAGTAACGTCATTCTGTCAAGTCTAATCTATTGCTCTAACTTGAAGGAGTTAAAGAAGAGGACAATATATCCACTCATATTCCAGTATTATTCTTCGGTATTGACAAAACTCAGGAAAGTTGCTTATGTACATTTAGGACAAAGGAAGCAAAAGGTTGGTATTATTTTATATTGCATTTTCTGGAACCCCTTTGGAGTTCTTTCTTTCTTTCCCACTAGGAAAAGGAAATGAAGAAGAGGGTCAGCTTAGGGAGAGAGAAAAGCAATTTGGGGCCTGAAGGGGAAAAAAAAAAGAAAATGTAAAAATAATAACAATTGGGGCAGGAGATAGAAAAGGAAAACTGAACCTGCCCATGGCTCACATTTCAAAGTTAAGAGAGATAAATCAACCCTATTTCATCCTTGGTCAAACAAAACCACACCACAGAGGGATTTCTCTTCAAAGTGAGATGCTAAATTTCACTATAATAATCAATGCTAGTCTGCCTGCTCTCCCATTATTGGAATAGGAATTGCATTCTGCTCACCATTTCATTTTCATATTCTCATAACCATCCTGGTGTCCACTTTCCCCCTCTACAGAAGTAGGAGAATAGCTTAGAATGTATTCCCTTCCCCATTCTTGGAACGAAGTCCTCGTGTGCCAATTCAGACTTCAGCACTGGAGACAATGTTGTTGATTCAAAAATGCACACGGGAAAAATGGGACAAACAATTCCTCTGAAAGTATCCAAGCATAAGAATTTTCTGATAGCCTTAAAAGCTAGTGTCTGGCGCAAGAGCAAAGGTTGGAAAGCTCCATCCCAACATCTCAAGTTTTCTTAAGACAAAAAAGTAGTCAAGTGGCAAGAGATTCAAATAATGGGGACAGGTTCATTTAATTTAGAACCTCGTTAAACTTGAGTGCATATTTTAATTAGCTCTACAGTGTTTACTGGTCATTAGAGGACTAATCTATTCCCCCATCTCTATTTCATTGGATTTGTAATGTCTTCTTTGAGCATCTTCTGAAGACACAAATGCTCACTAAACAAATGAGCAGTGTCTGGAGGTTGATACTATGGAGTTGATGTATGAATCCTTTGGAAATTTTCCTCAATATATCCTTTGGAAATGGCCAAATGGGGAGAAGCAAAGGGTATTCTTTCTCAAAGGCACTTTCCCTGCTCTGCCTTTGTCAAGTGAGTGAATTATTTAGCTAACTTGCAGGCACAGACAAAAAGGACACGCCCTTCCACTAATTTAGAAAACTGTTATTAGAGTTACTTTGTCCGTTGGTGCTTTTGTCCCGTCCTCAGAGTCAGAATCATCACTCGACTCCTTGCTTGTGCTCGTCGCCTTCTTTAAAGCTAAAATATAGAAAAGAGGATTTGATGCCAAAGAAGATCATTTTTTAAAAATGTTTAACATTTATAGCTACCAATACTAAATGATAGTATCCCTTTATAGTATAATATGGTATGGTATGGTATGGTATGGTATAGATATTCCTTTATCCTATAGTCATCTTTGTTGCTCCACATATCAAGTTTTAAAATATTAGTACAAATTTTGAAGTGGGGCCAATCCATTCCTACAATCACCAAACACAGTAACCAGAAGTAGATTCAGCATCTGAGGTTCTTGCATTGTAAGAGGTATGTTCTGCTACCTCTGCGAAAGATGCTGATGCAAAAAAAAAAAGATGTTTCTGTGACACTGCAAAGATACCCTTCAATCCTTATCCACATATTCAGAACTCAATAATCACATTAGACATCACACAATTACATACACTCCATCATGACAAGCTTCTTTTTGGCTCAAAAAGTTGTTTTGAGTCCCAAATTTGTAGAAAAACTCTAAAACCTGTTTTTCTTAAAGTGCAGTCTTTCTAGATAGCATTTGGATTGGCATCAAAAGAAACTTATTTTCGTCAGTATAGAGATGTTATACTGCATAAACACCCATCTTACAGGTCATTTAGAGCTTCGGTGATGCAGCAGACTAAAGTGCTGTTAAGTGCTAGCACTTAGCTGCCAGCTGCCTACAATTAGTGCAAGTTCGAATCTCACCAGGCTCAAGGTTGACTCAGCCTTCCATCCTTTCGAGGTAGGTAAACTGAGGACCCTGATTGTGGGGCAATAAGCCAACTTTTTTAGAACACCGCCGCTTGGTGGGGGTGGGGGTGGGGCAAAAGCTCTAATAAGCAGGTATATACAAAAAAGTATGCAGACTATTGCTATAATGCATTGTAAGCCGCCCTGAGTCTACGGAGAAGGGCGGCATATAAATCAAAGCAAAAAAAAAAAAGGGTATCTTAAGATGCTTTCATAACTGGCAATAGGAATGTTCTCCTTGACAGTGAATTTAGAACTTTCTTTCGGCTTTGAGTAAGAACTTTGAGATTACCTAAGTGAGGGAGAGACGCAAAACTACTGTAGCAGATCTTCACTGTTATCGGTAAGATAATAAAGATGAGGCCCTTTCTGCAAATTTAGAGTGCTATCTATGCAACACTGCAATGAGAATCTTAAGCCATATACTTACTTGGTGTGAAAGGTGGGGCTTTTACTGTGGTCAACGTTGTTTCCTCCTCACTCTCAGATGAGCTGCTGCTGCTTTCAGAGCTCTCTGCTGTCTTTGTGGTCTGTGTTGCTTTTTGTCCTCCTGAAATAAGTGATTGCGAAGAAGGTCCTGCTTTACTAGAAAGGCCTTTATTTGGCCCTGCTTTTCTCGCAGCTGGAGGCGGGGTCTTATTTGAAGCAGATTTGTCCTGCTCTCCTTTTGCTTGGGCAGCAGCAACAGTCACCCCCTTTCCTGGGACAGAATTAGTATTTTGGTCAGCCAATTTTTTTCCAGCCACAGGGCTTTTCTCCTACAAGAAACGTTGGTTAAAAGAGAAGGACATTCCATGATATTGTCAAAGCACTTTATAGATACTTCAGCATATCCTACTTTCAAAGAAAATTTCTGACTCAAGGTTTCCCACAGATTTCATAACAACAATTGCCTGCTTAATATGTGCTCTGGGGTGACCTCACACTCTTCACTTCCAGTTCTAAATTGATGAACGCATCTGTTCTTCTCCCATTCAGGAGTGATCACCTCAACAGGGCATGGCAGTCAAGAGCTGGGGGAGACACCTTGTCACCAGCAGACTTAGTCGCTTGTGTAATGAATGCTTTCCCATCAATAGTGATACAGTTCTTCTGTGTGCTAAAATGAGGTTGACCCTATCCCAAAGGTGCTTTGGGAATGGAACGATTTATATTTCTCTTGAGAAAAAAAATTGCAGACTACAGGAACCAAGAGCGTTACTCAGGTGACTATGAGGACACAGATAAACCTCCAAGTGCATCAATGACCCTCTAAAAGGATGCAAATGACCAGCTGTCCGCAAGGAATATAAATCCTTCCATTCCTCACTATCCTGTCAGAGCTGAAGAAGCTTCTTGGATGGGAAGTGAAACTTCCTCAAAGAAAAAACAAGAAAGTCCAGTTGCCTCCTGAAAAAAGCACATTTGGGACAACCATGACCTGGATGACTGAGAATCTCTACAGAGGCTGACCCTAGTACAAGGGTATAAAAGTAGGATCTGTCCAATACCAGCATTCCCGTTGTGGTCACCAGAGAAGGCTGTTTCAGCCCCCACCCCCAACCTTTAAGTGGGGAGAGTTAAGGAACAAATTGTGTATCTTAAACCTTTCATTGGCTGAAGACACCTCGCTAATGGTATACTTTAAAATTATGAACTTTTTCCCTCTGTGTATGTGTCTTTGGTATGTTCTGATACTTTATAGCATTGAATTAAAGACACCATTTTGAAGCAATATTGAAGACAACTTTTCCCAAGTAAACTTACATGTTTACTTTTTTCTCTTAGTTAACGCTTTAAGACAGTGATGGCTAACCTTTTTGCCATTGCGTGCCAAAAGTAAGTGGGGAGAGCGCGGGGGGGTTGTACATGTGTGTGCCCACACCCATAATTCAATGTGCCCTGTCCCCCCACACAAGTGTGAGTCCCCCATGTTCCCCCCGCTTTTGGCCTGGTAGGCCCGGTAGGCCCGTTTTTCGCCCTCCCCAGGCTCCAGAGGCTTTCTAGGAGCCTGGGGACTGTGAAGACTGCCTTCCCCATCCCCCCGAAGGCCCTCTGGAGGCTGGAAACAGCCTGTTTCCTGATTTCCGGTGGGCCCAGAAGGGTTGAAAATCAGGTGGCCGGCACATGCATGCATGCTGGAGCTGAGCTAGGGCAACACTTGCGTGCCACAGATACGGCTCTGCGTGCCACCTGTTCGATCCTAGGTAGAGGCAAATATTTCTCTTTCTGGGCATATTGAGAAAATATCTGCTGAACAAAACTCCGCACTGGCGACAGGAAGAGCATCTGCTAGCTCCATTCAGTTGCCCAGACTCCATCCAGCAAGGGATTATGGGAGTCATTAAATGAAGGTGATGATGATAATGTTTAAAATAACAGACACCTGACACCTGGGTGCAGTCCTAATTGACCATCCTAGATACAGTCCTGATATTTTCCAGCAGAATAGCAAGGATCAAAGTCTTTTTGCTTACAGTCTTTTTGGCAACTGCTTCCTCTTCCGAAGATGAATCTGAATCTGAATCTTCGCTGCTACTCTCTTCTTTAGTTACTGTCTTTGTTGGCTTGGTGCCGTTATTCACACGCAGATTAGCTGGAACACCCATATAAAAGCACAACATATTGACAGACTGAATGCAATTTTTTTTCAACTTATATTACAACCAACTAGAATGGAAAAGATTCTAGAAAAGGAGATGCCAAACTGAATCACTGAAGAGGGCTCTGCTCTCTACCTTTTCTATCAAAGGATAAATGACCCTGATAGGTAGGAAATAAAATATGCTGATAAAAAAAGTTTCTTTTAAGCATCTGATTGAAATGATTTTGTCCATGCTAGTGCAAATGGACACAGTCTCAATAATCTCAATATAAGCCACTCTGTGCACAAACTATGTTAAATAGCAATAATACATGAAAAGTCTACTGAGGTTGTCCTGATTTAAATCTTCTCAAAGTTAATTCTTTTCTACTCTTGAATTCTCAGTTTTATTATTTCAGATATGGGAAGTTGTGAAGAAATACAACAGACTTTCAACCAAGAATTGCAAGAAAAGGATTAACTAGAACAGCTGATCTCCAAAATTAAAAATACATTGCTTTACAATTGTCTAATCAGTACTTTAACAATTGAAGCTTTTAAACATGATTAAAAAGTGTTGTTCAAAGGTAAATTCTATAGATACGATTAAAAAAAGTCATAGATGCAATTAGAATTTTAAATACTTAAAGTGTCAAATCACAATTCTAATTAATCTGGAATGCTTACACTATATAGAACTAAGGTGTCACAAAGTTGTGGTGAAGTAGTATTCCAAATATTGTGAACTTGTAATGTTGCCAGAATAATATATAAATACATAAATTAAAAAAACAAACAAACTAAAATTTCCCTCTTGTTCCCAATCTCATTTCTTTCTGTATTACATTAATACGGGTAGGGGCTTATTTTACACTTTTTAACCGGTTTTGGAGCTTATAGCGAATGAGGTACAATGTTCTTAAACGATACCCATGCCATTAATGTCCCAGCCTTCCAACTTTCTTTGTCCTCCACTAAGAAATTATAAATCAGCAGGTTTTAGGATTTAGGCATCTATATCTCCCCTTTTCATGGACCTATCTTCTCAAAGTGAATCATTTGAATACATTTCTGAATGGTTCATTCCCACTGGTTCTTACTTTTTATGGTTTGTGCTGCTTCCTCCTCCTCCTCTGAGCTCTCAGAGCTGCTCTTGGGGTCAGGAATTCTGAACTTTACTGGAGTGCCTCTCTTGGTTTCTACCGTCTTTTGTTTTGGAATTTGTGAAAAAGTCCTGTTAAACAGATTTTATAAGGATGCTGAATTGGAGTTAATAAGGCTTGCTAAGATTCTCAAAATGTATTCAATTGTGTGCCCCTCTTCAGAAGCACTTTCTTTATTGTGGCAGAAATAAAAGCTGGCATTTCTTTACCTTACACACACACAAAAACCTTGATCTGATTTGATACAGTTTGATCATTTTCTCAAGAAACTATAAGGCCAGCAGACTTCAAATTTAATATTAAAAATAATATAATTAGAGTTATACACATCCTATGCATGACCATGAAATTACAATGCAAAACTTAATTAAGTCCAGTAATAATCAAAGATGCAAAAACATGGTCCTAGGATTTTCTTAAAGTATTTCTATGCATCATGTAAACGTTTAAGCCATATCATATACAAGAGAACAAACACAAAGGACAAAACAGCTTAATGTATCATAGTTTTATATTCATATTGCTATTGTAATTCAATGCACCAGGAAATTACTGGGCTTTGTATAAATTTATTGAGTAAAAAGGATTATTTGGGTACCAATAGTTCAAAAAAGCTTAAAACAGTGATATTCTGAAGTAAGAAAGCTAATTTAATAGCTTAATAGTCTTAATATAGTTGCAACTATAAGCAGCTTTTTTGAGTAAGTTATTGACAACAAACAAATGCTCTTCTTAGACTGTTTTTGAAACTAGTTCAGAACCCAGTACTGGATCTGTGATACACTATTCACAAGATCAGGACTGTTAAATCAAGTGCAAAAACAATTAAATAACAATTAAGTATAGCTATAAGGTAGCAACAGGCAAAACATCTCTAACCACTCTCCAATACTAAACAGAAAAACTTACTTCTTCCACTGAGTGATGATCTCTTTCAGAGAAATATGAGATGATGGGAAAGACTTCTGTACAGGAAGAAAAAATATTAGACCAATATGATTAAATCATTTTATTATACAATCTTTAGTACAAAAACTCTGGATTAAAGTTACAATTCTAAACATGCATCTATTAAGGAGAACTTTAGTCCTTCAAACAGAGGTTGGTAATTAATTTTCCAAAAGGCCACATAGGAAACTGGAACTCTCATGGAGGACTGCCACTGCCCCTTTAATATTTAATAAACTTTAATATTCTGAGTAGAACAACCTCATTTCCCACCTTTTACTTTTCAACAAAACAAAACGGTAAATGGTTGTTGGCTTCCTAATCTGTAGTTTGATGGGTCAAGTGAAAAGGCCAATCAATAGGAAGGAAACAGGTTAAAAGGACAATTTTAATAGGGTATTTGCCACCAAAGACTTAACTAGAAAAAAATGAATGAAACAAGGTTACGTGTATGGCTCTTATAAAAGTCAACAACAATCTTTGTTTTTCTAATAACAAAAATGTATTAAATTTGAGGGGTTTAAATGTCGCTCTTTATATCCTTCTAACGTATGGGTAGGCAATAGTTGTCTACATGTTATGGATCACAACTCAAATAATCCCAAACCTATTTAAAAGTTGGAATACAATATACCTGAAAAACCAAAACTTCTCCAATCTCGTGTCCTTCAGATGTTTGAATATGGTTTTTGGTCATGTGTTCTTGGCATGGTAGAAGTTAAAATAATTCTACTCAAAATTGTGAAAAGCTGGTGGGAATTGCTTCAACTTCTTTTATTTTTTAAAAAAATGAGTATTTGGTGTTAAAGAGCATTTTACTAATTCCAAGATATTTTACAAGTGTATTTCTTTCAGTGGTCCCCAAACTCTCAATTTTCTTAGTTGACACAAAATTAAAATAAGGGCGGGAAAGGCCTTCATATCTTTAGAATATCAAAGACTCTAATACCATGCTTACTGTAATGTCATTGCTAATTGATAGATCAAAATGACTAATAAATGTTAAGTAGAGCAACAATAAATACAAATTAACAGCACTGATAAATTAATTAAAATAGTTGATGACTGTTAGCTAGGGCAATAATAAACATCCTTCTACAAATTCCTGATAACTGCTAATCACATCGCTGCATGAAATGGTAATATTTTTAGCATTCTTATTCTTCATCATATTATAACTAATATGCAGTAGTTATACTACATATAACTAATATGCAGTAGTATTATAACTATTTAGCAGTAGTTACAATTCTCTGCATGGTATCAAATACAATTATTTTTCAGGTATATATAGCTATCATTTTTAGCTATGTATAAATGAACTCTATATACCATTATACTTGTCCATATAAAAGCTACATCTGTAGGCAATATGCTCATAAGTAACAAGTGTAAATCCATGGAGTGAAAGGGGCATACATTTATTTTTCTAGTGGTAAATAGTTGTCAATAAGGACATGAAGAATCCATTTATGTTGTCTGGTTGCCAAATTCCAAATATTAGATGTATAGTTCAAAAAAGAATACTAGCATCTAAAAATTTATATAATTATTTATATAATTCAGTACTTTCTCCCCAAACTTAGAATATGTAGGACACTGCAAAAATATGTTTTAAAGAAGCATTATCCTTATTACATTCTCCATCAGACTGCTGTCATAATATTTGGCAAAGGTTTGGCATCAAAAGACCTATAAATGCTTTAAACCGCTCTATGCTCATCTATTCCTGGAATTTTACATCTTGTCCAACTCTTTAAAAAGCACTTTCTATGTGTCTTTTTTTTCTTTGACAATGTATTTTTATCTTTGTATTTGGTTTTCTCATTTTTGTCACTATTTTAAACATCAATAAAAGAATTTAAAATGTAGAAAAAATTAACCTGGATTCCATAACTGAATCCAAGTTCACATTGTCCCACTTAACTACAATCAGAACAAAAGTTTCTATTAAAAGAACTCCCAAGAGTATTGCAAGGTTCTGAAAACTAGCTGCTAATTCTCAACTCCCTGGCCCTCTATCTTAGCATCCTTACCGGAGTGCATGAATTATGCTATGAGCAAATTGACAGCTGCAAGGATATTTTTTTTTATTTGCCAGAGAACACCCACATCTGTGGAGGAGCTAAATGCTATTCTTGAAGAAACACATCTCCCATGCAACTCTGAGTGGGCAATGCTAACATCAAGGGAGAAGATGTGGGACCCACTGATGAGGTGAATTCATCTCAATGTGCAGATTTCTTCTCAAAGGGATTTCTTGCTGGTCAAGATCTGCTGTAACCATGGCTTCAATCTAAATGCTTTGCAAATCCTGTAAATTACAGCTTATTCAATAAAATACGCAGTACTTAAGGGATCAACAGCTTGCACAATATGTGATGTCACTCACCATTTTTATTGATTTCTCTATATTTCATCCCACAAAGCAGGGCTGTGCACAATTCAAAAATGACCTCAAAGAACTGTTTCAGATATTACTCATTAAAGTGACTCCCAAACTGCACACATAGAAGCCTAAAAACATGGCTCACACAAAGCCTGATTTTTTTCCCAGTATGCACAACTCCACTAGAAAGCGGCTTTAGCAAGCAATTATGACTACATTATGACCCATTACACTTAAGACACCCTTTTTGCAGGTTGGGACTCTGATGTACAGCAGGTAATTGCCATTAACTCATCTACAATATAAAGGTAAGAAAATGCTACCCTTTGCAGTACGTGTTCAAAATAAAGACAAGATACAACAGATTTTCAACATACAAGAAGATATACAAATAAAAATGCATAGGAGTTGAGGACCTCAATAAAACTATTGAAATTACTATTAACCAGAATTTTCTATGAGCAACCTCACATGTTGACAGTGTTTAAAAATTACTGCAGTATTTTGCCATAACACGGCTATATAAGCTATATAAATAATTTGAAAGACCACAATGTTTTCAAAAGAAACACTAGAATGTCTCCTATGCCTACCTCAATCAGCTTCAACTAACCATTCTTTATCACCATTCTAAAGTTAAAATTGCAGCCTAAACCCACCCTCGCTATAAACAAAATTTAGAGTGGCTTCACAAAAGGCTAGAGAGCCTGTGGCCTGCTGTGTGTGTGCATCTGCAGGTGTGTGCACACATACATAAGTGTCTATTTTTACATTATTAAGACTTTATATTTTGAGGCAGGGCTTGAGACCCACCCTAATCCCTTTCTTCCTTTATGCTTTAAATGTATTTAATATTTGGAACGGAGAGATACTTTATGTCAAGCCCATTTCTATCAAGCTGTTACAGAGAAGAATCCTGATAGATGGCACAGTTTAATCAATGCAACCTGGAGTGCACCAATCCTGCCAGTTTGAGCTTTCTGGGAAAATACTATGGGAGACAGGATGTCCCTCAAGTAACCAGGCGCTAGGTAAAACCAGCAACTTGCATTACATTCAGAAGCAAACTCACAACCTGTGCATCTCACAAAGCAGAAGTGTTACATGGGAATACCAAGGCATGCCCAAGGCTTGCGCTGCTGCTAGTTGAAACTTCTGGGCGGGCTTCAAGGGCAGCCCCATGTAAAGCACGTTGCAGTTGTCAAGCCATAAAGTGACCAAAGCATGAGCGACAGATGATTTGGAAAGTGCAGAATGAGGCAGCTATTATATTATCTAAGACATCCTTCAGAAATGGCATAACACAAATCCTAAAAGAATTGCACGGTTACTCTAGCATTACTTGTCAGAAACTAATCTTTTAGCAATGCTATTTTCAGTAGTGGCCAAAATTGTGGAATCCGTTTGGGAAAAGTGTATTTTCTAAAACTAGCTAATAACACTTTTTTTGTAGTACCATAAAATTATATATCAATGGAAAGATAATTTAATCAAGAACGTAATACAATAACTTTTATGAAGGATTTGCTATTAGAATAGCAGTTACAGTACAAAAAAGAAAAGTGAAACACATAGAAAAAAGAGTTATACAAAAATTATCACCATGTCAGTTAATAGTTGGGTAACCTTTAGCATGAATTACAGCCTTACAACATCTTCCCA
>JANHZT010002716.1:4295-14413 GCA_032468215.1 Stegonotus admiraltiensis | reverse complement strand
TATAATATTCTGCCTTTTTAATATTTCCTAAAATATTTCATTCTTCCAGGAATGGGGTGGGTGCTAACTTCCTACAAGGGGATATAAGGAGAGCTCATTAAATTTGCAGTTAACACCAAGCTGGGGGAGAATTGCTAACACTTTGAAAGATAGACTCAAGATTCCAGATGTGAGCATGGGGCCCTTCTCAACAAGATGCAGTTCCTTGAGGAGAAAAGCAAGGTTCTGCATTTAGGCAGAGAACCAAAAGGCACAGTTTAGAATAGACAATACCAACAGTAGTAACTATGAGAGGAATCTAGGTGTCCTAGTGGACCAGCATTGAAGTATGAGCCAGCAGTGTGCTACATCTGTTTAAAAGGCTAATGCAGTCCTAGGATGCATCAACAGATGCATCAAGATCATGAGAAAAGAGAGTACCATTTTACAGTACTAGTGAGGTCACACTTGGAATACAGTTCTGGTCATCATGATACAAAAAAGATACTAAGACCCTAAAAGGAGTGCAGAGAAGAGCAACAAAGATGATAAGGGGTCTGGAGGCTAAAGCATATGATGAACAATTAAGGGAACTAGGAATGTCTAACTCTAACCTAATGAGGTGACATGATAGCTGTCTTCCAGTACTTGAGGGAGTGCCACAGGGAATGCCACAGAGAAAAGGCAATTGACTTATTCTTCAAAGCACCTGAAGGTAGGACAAGAAGCAATTCATGGAAGCTGATTAAAGAGAAATCCAACCTAGAACTAAGGAAAAATTTCCTGACAGTGGGAACACTTAATCAGTGGAACAGTTTGCCTCCAGAAGTTGTGGGTGTATCATCTCTGGATATTTTCGAAGAAAGATTGGATTGGAACCATTTGTCTGGAATAGTATAAGGTCCCCTGCCTTAAGCAGAAGATGTCCCTTCCAGCCCAATGAATCTATGATTCTAGATCAAAGACCTTTCTAGTTCAGCATTTGGTTCCTGCAATATACCTTCTTATTTGAGAAGTCCACAAAGAGCATGGATAGAACAGGGTTATTCCATTCTCTCCCTCCCTTCCTCCCTCACTCTGTGTGTGTGTGTGTGTGTTGCTTTGAAGTCAAGTCAGTATTGACTCTTGGCAATTGCCTGGTTTAGTCCATGCAGTTTTCTTGGAAAGTTTTCAGAAGTGGTTTTCCGTTTTCCTAGGGCCAAGAGAAAAAAGTCTACTGCAGGATGACCCTTGCCTAAAGCAAGACTAGAACTCACAATCTCCCAATTTCTAGCCTGGTGACTTAAAGCACTATACTAAACAGTCTCTCTCTTTCATATTCTCTGGACTCTTCTAACCAGTAGGCATTTATAACCTCCGTCCATTACGAGAACAGCATTATGTGTGAGTATGAAAAGCTAACTCAGAAAAAAAGCAACAAAAGGACAGGCTTGCAAATGCTTGTTGCAGGTGATGGCTTCTGGGTTTGCCTCTGATCATCAAACTCTATATTATCTGTTCTGTAACAGATTTGAAACAAAATAATGCTTTGGGTTTTTTAATTTTAATTTTGAAAAGTACATTGGAATTGAATTGCCAAAATTGTAGAAGCTGTTCACCAAGAAGGCAAAATAGTTCTGTATGTATGAGGCAGTGGTGGGTTTCAAAATTTTTTACTGCCGGTTCTGTGGGCGTGGTTTGGTGGGTGTGGCAGGGGAAGGATACTGTAAAATCTCCATTCCCACCTCACTCCAGGGAAAGGATTCCGTAAAATCTCCATTCCCTCCCCAATCCAAGGGAAGGTTGCTGCAAAATCTCCATTTCCTCCTGATCAGCTGGGACTCAGGAGGCAGAGAATGGATGGGGGCACAGCCAGTCAGAATTTTTACTACTGGTTCTCCAAACTATTCAAAATTTCCACTACCAGTTTTCCAAAACTGGTCAAAACCTGCTAAAACCCACCTCTGGTATGAGGTCATTTTAAATTTTTCCTGTTTTAAGAGAGGATTCACTTCACACAAACATTAGATTATGCAGGATGGTTTTTTTTACTCCTCACCTGAAGAGCATATAGGTTTATACATAGATAAGCAACATCTCTTTCTAATTTTCAATCCTAATTACTATTGGTTATCAAGAAACCAGTCATTTACAAGTAGCCTCATTGGTTTCTCAAGAATCGCAGTGTACTGTAGACGGTTTGTTATTTAGAAATATTCCTTAACCAAATATAGTTTGAATCCTTATTTACATTGCATATTCAATATTTTATGTAAATATTGTTCTATGTTAATAGCACTTCCTCATTTCAAAATAGTTGATTATGTATGAACACTTATACCAGAGCATCTGATCATCTGGCTAAATAAAGTTAGTTTTACAGGTAGGTAGTTTATACATAGGTACAAACTAGAGCAATTAGATTGTGAAGGTGCTAAAGTTAGCACTTTAGAGGATAATATTGACTGTGTTCAATCTTGGCAAAGAAAAATGCTACTATTTTAGACTTCTAATAACACCCAGAGAAGGCTTCTTTAAATACAGTGTGTGTATATATGTGTGTGTGTGTGTGTGTGTGTGTATGTATATGTATATGTATATGTATATGTATATGTATATGTAGTATATGTACAGTATATTGTACATGTATACATAGAATATGTATATGGAATGTATATGCATGCACACACACACACACACACTCATCTCCGGGGTAGGTGGGTGGATGGATGAGCATGCCTATCGAGATGAGTTGGACCGGCTGCTTTTGTTGTGTGTAGACAATAACTTGGTCCTTAATACCAATAAGACCAAGGAGCTCATAGTGGACTATAGAAGGAATAGATCAGACATCCAGCCCTTGCTTATCAATGGAGAACGAGTGGAAGAAGTGACCAGTTTTAAGTTTCTGGGTGTTATCATAAAAGAGGACCTGACCTGGGGTACTCACATTGCAGCACTGGTCAAAAGGACCCAGCAGAGATTATACTACCTGAGACTTCTCAGGAAACAATAACTGAATGAAAAACTGCTGGTGACCTTCTACTGCTGCACCATAGAGAGTATTTTAACTTACTGCACCTGTATATGGTTTGCCAATTGCACAATGGCAGTTAGGACAGAAGATCATTGGTTGCCCTCTCCCTTCTTTGGAAGAGCTTTATAGCTCCCGCTGCCTTAAAAATGTTCAAAACATTCTTAAAGATCCACCTCATCCTGGGCACCCTTTTTTTGAACTATTACCATCTGGCAGATGGTACAGAATAATAAAAACAAGAACAAATAGGCTGAGAAACAGCTTCTATCCCAGGGCAGTAACTATATTGAATTCTACTGTATAGTGCAATATTAATGCAATATTGGGTTTTCAATTCAATTGTATAGAATGTGAAGGATGTGTGTTTGTGTTTTATTTTTATAGCTATAATGTACACTGAAGATGGTATTTAATTTCATTGTATGAGATGGAATGACAATAAACTAAACTAAACTAAACAACTAAACATTGCGCATAGAGGAATCATAGTTCCATTTTACAAAAAAATGCTTTTCATGCACATGATTCATGAGAACACAATTTTCAGATCTTAGCACCATCACATAAAATACTCCAAACCCTTCTTTGTTTAACAAAAAATGTATGCCTGAGGTGCTGTCAATCAATATAATGACTAGGCTGTAGGATCAAATGGTATGTGGATGAGAAGCAAAATGTCTTCAAAGAAAAACAAGAAAGTCCAGTTGCCTTTTGAAAAAGCACCTTTGGGACAACCATGACCTGGATGACTGAGAATCTCCATCAATGATCAAATGGTATGATTTAAGATACTTGTGCACGAATATTTTGTTCCACTTTGCAAGTAACTCTAGAACTATCATGACTATAAGCTGAGCTGATATATTTTCAGTTCAGCTACAGCTAAAATACTGCAAAGCTTAGCAGCAAGACTTTACTACACCCAGAAATGGAAAAATTCACAAATTTTCATGGAATGGGGATTGCATAGATGGCAAAACAGCTTTGATTAAACAAAAGACTTTGTCTAGTTTTGTTTCTATGTTGAAACCATTTTTGGAGTTTTTGCTTGAAATTGAAATAAAATTTTAACTTTGGGATTTGACAATTAAAATTGTCTATTTTATTTCTATTTATTTACTGTATGCTAATGGTTAATTTCAGAGCAAAAGGCTGTTGTATTTCATATGTTTTCCCCCCAAAAGTTGGAAGTTATTCTTTTCTATGTTTTTCTTTCCCTTTTTTCATGTAAACCCAGTTTTGGTTCTTCCCTGACCTCTCTTTTTTTCCTTTCAACTCCCCCCCCCCCTTTTCCTTGTATTTTAACTTCTTTCAAACTTAAGAAAGTTTTGCAAAATAAGAAACTACTGCAAAGCTAGGAATTTTTCAGCCATCCTCTTTCCAAGTTGGAAAAAACTCTTATATTCTTCCTGGCTCTTGAATTTTAGTCCAAATACGAAGCACCAGGATCTAGCTATTTGTCTATAGAATGTTTTCTACATGAAATATTTTGTATCTTCCTAGAAAGGTGTCCCTGTGGCTTTTATCCTCTAGTCATGACCAACTTTAGGTGGCGGTACTCATTTCTGTTTCTTAAGCCAAAGAGCCTGCATTGTCTGAAAACATTTTCGCAGCCAGCAAGACATCATGACGCAGTACAAAGCATATGATGAAACATGGAATGCTGTTACCTTCCCACATGGTACCTATTTAATATACTTGCATTTGCATGTGTTTGAACTGATAGGCTGGCAGGAACTGGGACATGTGATGGGAGCTCACTCTATCTCACAGCACTTAGGTTTCAAACTACTGAGCTGTAGATCTTTAAGGTCTTTAATCTAAGATTCAGCATCCTAACCACCGCATTCCTAGAAGGAAATACATTATTTGTCCTGAAGGAAACAGGCTGAAAAGTAGAGTTTAAGAGTATTAATCAAGGGGAAGCTGAACAAAGATACAGAAAAGAACAAAGAGGAAGTCTCTTGTTTGCTTTCTCCCAACAGCTTTGTGATCCACAGAATATAAAGTGTCGAGAGTCAATACTTTTGGAGCTCCAGAAGCAAACAGCTTCTGAGGGTTGGGAAATAAAAACAGCTGTGAAATAGAAGTGCCCTTACTTTAAGGAAGCTGTGTGGACCTTCCAAACACTCATGTAACTGACTTCTCATTAACTGTTTTGTGGTTTGAGATTTTATAAATTCCTGTGAGCAAAGTGGGGAAAGAAAATTCTCTACTACCTATTCAATCACCTGGAGCTTAAAAAGTATAGAGAAAAAAATAAAAGGAAAACAAATTGCCATATCCATACTTTGGGTCATAGTAACTCAAGATCCAAACCTCCTACTGAATGCAGACCATGCTTCTAATTCTCAGCACAAATGGTCAGGGCAATAGACTATTAGGGCAGGAAATGACCTTCATTTTTACATTTACTGTAAATATCAAGACGTGCATTACAGTACAATACTGTTTTGCAACTTTAAGAATGTAGATCAACACTAGTTTAGATTAGCAAAACTCCAAGTGGAATTTCGTTTTATCATTTGTTATTAATTGTTTCCATTTCTCTTTCTTAGAGGATGTGAAGCAATTTAAACTTTGTAGGCAAAGAGCAAGATCCCCCCCCCCCCCAAAATGCCATAAGTAGAAATGATCATTACCTAGAGCAGTGTTTCACAGACTTAGTCACTTTAAGATGTGTGGACTTCAATTCCCAGAAATCCTCAGTCAGTATTCTAGGGAGTTAAAGTCCATACATCTTAAAATGGCTAAAGTTGAGAAACACTGACCTAAAGTTATAGATTCTTTCAGATGTGACTTTATCAATGCAGGCTAAATCCTAAACTTAAAATTACATAGGTGCAGTGGTTGGATTCAGCCAGTTTGCACCACTTCGGGAGAACAGGTTGTTAACTTTCTGAGCAGTTTGGCAAACTGGTGGTTGGAAGAAATCATTAGGGCACAGAACCGGTTGTTAAATTACTTGAATCCTACCACTGCATAGGTGCTGTTCAAACATTACAGTTAGCCAGATTTATAAACTATGGTTTATTAAATCATGATAGCCTGGATCATATATAACACTAACCCATAATGTCACACATTTTATACATTGTGTTAAGCCATAAGCAATCTTTAATATATGTTTATGTGTTTACTTTACATAGTATTTTACATCATTCTGTACACCATAGATGGTTTACAGTGTTAGCATCTTGCTCCCAGCACTCTGGGTCCTCATTTTATTGACCTTGGAAAGGATGGAAGACTGAGTCAACCTTGAGCTGGTCAGGATCGAATTTAGGACAGAGTTAGTCTGCAATACTGCATTCTAACCACTGTATCACCTGGGCTCAAAATACATTAAGAATATAGAGAAGATAATATTTTGATGGCAAAATATGAGATGTATCTAGGCATATGTGCCTGTTTCCATGATCCAGGCTACAAACTTTAGATGACCACAAGATGGTAGTAAAAGCACCAACTTCTACTCTTAGCTGCCATCTAGCTCCCAGTCATCTATATTTTTGTAATCTTGATCTGGAATACATAGTTTTTCTCTTTTTCTCTGTCATACATTTTATCCTCAAAAACAATACAGTATAATATGTATTATAAAAGGAAGAAAATAGTACCTGCCTGAGCAGCCTTCTCAAACCTTTGATTAGACATGCTAATTGGAAGGACCATGTTGTGGGGCGATTGGGGGAAAAAAGATCAAGTATGGATCTGAAGAGTAAGAACTGAACAGTTCCTTCCTCTGATTGCTACTTACTGAGATTTTAATCGCTGCTTCCTGTTTCATTTGCCCATCTTTTCGTAAGAATACGGAGACAGCAAAATCCTATATGGAGCCAACACAAGAGTTTCATTATTTTCTGACAGTGGCAGCTTTTGTATTATTTCTGGACTTAGGGGCAACTTGTTTAAAAGGCTTGTTTCCAGTATACGATGGTGACTTGGTGTGTTTTATTATTAACAAAGTCAGACCTGCTTTGTATGTAGAATATTACTGTATTGTAATATTTGCAAATTGTCACTAGATGGTACTATAATGTTGTTTCCATCGCTAAAGCATGAAACAAAAAAGAGTCTCCTTAGAAAACAGCCCATTCTTTGTTTAGTCTCTATGATGGGAATTGCTTAAAGAACGGTATATATCCTGACCGCCTTCCTTAGTACAGTATGCCTACATTTTGCTAGTTCCAATAATAGCATAATGGAAAATGGGAGACAGGCAGTGGATAGAAAATTATCAGTTCATTTGGTCTGTGCTACCATTATGAATGCAGAATCACTAAAACGCTTGAGTTTTACAAGAACTGTTCCCTCTCTTTCTTCATTATAACTTTATATAACATTTTCACTTCATTTTTACATGAGCTATTGTTTGTTTAATCTGAAGTAGACAATGTGATTAATGTTCATTGTGGTCTGTTGTAAAACTCATAATGTGTTTTTTTTTAAATCGCTGCAATTTAGAGCTTGGAGGGGGCAGTGCTAAACTAATCTCAAGCAAATACTGAAGCATTCTATGTCTTTTTGTGAGCGTATTAAAAGAAATTGAGGAGTTGAGGATACATAGGTTTGCTGCATCTCATTTTTCAGAACATATACCGTCTTCATGAAAATTGTTGTTAAGTGAAAAACGTCCTCTTTTTTTGCTAAAGCTTGTATTACAGAAATGGCAATCTGCAAATCTGCTTCATTTCAAAGCCAGTTGAGCCCAGAAGGTTTACAGCTTCATGAATGAATAGCCATCAGCACATTTTGCCGGGGGTGGTGGGGGTGGGGAGACATTACAGATATGGAACCCACTTAAATGGACGAATCTGAGAATTTTCTTGACCTATAGTTAGAGGCACAGAAGGCATTTGAGTGCTTTCATAAATATGGCAAATAATAAATAGAACTATTCAGTTAAGCAAACATTTGCATCATTATAAATAGGAAAGAAAACTGCCATGATGAAACTCTGGCACAGAAGGAACACCACCGGGCAATTATCAAAAGGTGAGAGTTTAAATTCATGTCGTTTCAACCGGAGACAGACTATTTGTTCACTGTATTTTTAGGAGCGTACAATGTCCCTGTACAGGGGTTTCAAGATCTCAGATTGTTAGATAAGTGATTCAGTGCCAGGGGTGAAATAGCAGGAAGTGGATCAGGTGAGCTGGTGGCTAGAGATGCAGTGACCAAGAGATCAGTCTGTAGACTAGTCATTATCCCCAATCTCTGGGAAAAGGTTTTTCTTTGCTTTTGGCTTGGTCCTTTGTAATATTCATTCCTACTTGCTGGATTTCATTCTTCCAAGGTTTAACACAGTGTTGCATTCACCAGAGCAAGCTTTTGGTTAGAATCTTATCAGGAGGCTGGAGAACTGTTATAATTCATTTCATGTTGATGTATGGAAATGAGCAAGTTTTAGTGTTACCTGCAAGAACCTAAAGTCCTTGAGAATTCTTACTCGGTGATTCTAAGAGGCATAAGGCAAAATCCCTGTAACCTATTCAGAACAGAAACTGAATATTAATTTCTGCCACTTTTCTACACATTCATGAACATTTTACAGCTTAAGCAGTGTTTCATAACTGGATTTTTCGTTATGGTGGAAAATTCCAAACAATTTTTGATGCAGAGAAACGAGCAGTTGAAACTCCTCAGTTCTTGGATATAGTGTTCTCAGGCCACATATCTAGGCCACAACAAATCCTGACAACCTTAGATGGTGGCAAATAGAAAACTACCCTTTTTTTCAGTCTTGAAGTGATCACCTTGATTTCTGCTTCCCAGACCTGGCAGGCATATAATCCACTCCTACAGCAAGGAGTGTCCTTTTATTCCTAATTATGATAGGTCTCCACATTGGCAAATTGAGATATTCCCACACCAGGACTTAAAAGAGTTCTCAAGCTTCTAACTGCCAAGCAATTGTTTTCCCCTATATACACCCATCTATCCACTGTGAATTTCATCCAGATGTTTATCTCACTTATTAACTTGAATTCTGACTATTCAGCTTAGTCCTCCTTTGGGCATTGAATGAAACTACATTTAATTTTCATAATAGGTTCTTTAATAATCGGCTTAATCCCAGTCTCCCTTTCTTAGCCTAAGAAATGGAATGTTGTTGTTTAGTTGCTAAGTCATGTCCTACTCTTCTCAACTCCATGGACCACAGAAGGCTAGGCTCCCCTGTCCTGAAAAGAAGGATTAGGGTTCACATGATAATAGTGTTCTAATATCTAAGGGGCTGCCACAAAGAAGAGAGAGTCAAGAAGAGAGAGCACCTGAAGGCAGAACAAGAAGCAATGGATGGAAACTAATCGAGGAGAGAAGCAACCTAGAACTAAGGAGAAATTTCCTGACAGTTTGAACAATTAATCAGTGGAACGACTTGCCTCCAGAAGTTGTGGGTGCTTTAACAATGGAGGTTTTTAAGAAGAAATCGGACAATCTTTTGTCTGAAATGGTACAGGGTTTCCTGCATGAGCAGGGGGTTGGACTACGAGACCTCCAAGGTCCTTTCCAACTCTGTTATTCTGTTATTCCTCCGTTGTCTCTCAAATTCATGTAAGTTTTCCAGAATAAGAAGAGTGGTCATTGGGAAGAGGAAAATGGGATTTTAATCCATTTCTCCAGCATAACTGTCCTGACTAACAACTGCTATGCAGTTACTATTAGAAACAGTGGTGGGTTCCTCCCAGTTTGGCCTGGTTCTACCAAGCCGGTAGCGGTGATGATATGACGTCACCGAACTGGCTCTCTTTCTTTGGGAGCTGGGCCCTCCCCACTCCTCCCTCCTGTTATTTTACTTTTTATTTGGCCCTGCCCCCAATCTATTCGCTGCCTCCGAATCCCAGCTGATTGGCTGGAAAAAACTGTTTAAACTCTTGCTGCAGGACTTCAAAGGGCCACCCTACAGCTGATCAATGTTAAAAGGCAGTGTGGAGGTAGACCAGTACGCTCGAAAAACAAATGGGTAGACCGGTACCGACCAGTACGCTCGAAAAACAAATGGGTAGACCGGTACCTCCAAAAACAAATCGGTAGACCGGGATGCTCCAAGAACAAATGGGTAGACCGGTACAGCTCTGCAAACAGTTAAAAGCCTGGTAGACCAGTACCTCTGCTAAAT
>JANHZT010002714.1:144563-156979 GCA_032468215.1 Stegonotus admiraltiensis | reverse complement strand
AGTTTCACCTTTTAAGTTGCATTACTGAAATAAATGAACTTTTGCACAATATTCTAATTTTTTGAGTTTCACCTGTAGGTTACCATAAAGTACTAATGGTTTAAAATGATTTGCAAATATGTCATGGATCCACTTTCCCTTCTTATATTTCCTGTTTATGTCTGGAAAACAGTTAAAACATCTGCAATAGAATTGGAGAAGCACGTGGAAAAAGGGAAACCATTCTATCAGTTAATTCCCTTCTCCATGTATGTGAATATAGTGAGACAAACATTTTTACTCTCATCCTCTTAAAATGTACACTATGTACTGTTTTGATCTTCACCAGTGTATTTCAGATGGAAGAGCAATATTACCAACAGTTCACATGGTTCATGAATACTTATAAAATATTGTAGGTTTTGCTAGTAATGTAATTTTCCCCCCAACTGATTTTCCAACCTTTTATAATACTGCAGATAATACTTGTCTTTTAGCTTTACAGATTTGTGTGTGTGTGTGTAAATTCACCATACTAGAGATTTAAATTCAAAGTAACTGACATCATTTTTTAAATTTGGAAACAGGCATTTCCTTTAAAATAATGCTTTTACAAAACTACTCCTTTTGTTGGATGTCTTGCAAAACTATGCCATATTACAGCATTACCTTTTCCATCAAGTTGAAAGGTTGAATTTGCCAAAAGAAGCCAAACTCATTTTCTGTTTGGTGTACCATTTACCAGTTAAATGTTCCATTAAAAACCAAATGAAAATGTATAGTTGCAGGCTTTAAAGTAACCAACCATCTCAGCATATTATTACTTAAAAACAGATGATCTCAAACTTCATGTGAGGGCATCAGTGAATTGTTATGTTCACTCATTTTAGATTGATTTTAAAATAACAGACATTAAGGAAGAGATTTACCAAAAACACGAAGAAACTAAATTTCCATCTTGTAAACAATATTTTGCCTAGAGAATTTTCTGTATAACCAATGCTCCTTTTGAGGTTTTAAAATTCTACTTTGTGATTCTGGCGATCCAGTATTGATCATAGAATAGTAAATTTTCCCCTTCTGGTTTGTTGCAGAGATAAGTGATAATAAAATAGGAAAGGAATTGTGTTCCTTCTTTTCATTCTTGGGAATATGGTATCATTAGCAAACATATGGCATGATCTTCATATTGTCCTGCCACCAATAACTATAGGCTAGTGGCAGGGACAGGAAAGCATGCCAGAATGAAAATACTATATAGTACCCTGTTTCCCTAAAAATAAGACATCCCCTGTTAATAAGCCCAATCGGGCTTTTGAGCACATGTGTTAAAATAAGCCTCCCCCAAAAATAAGCCCTCCCCAAAAATATTTAAACGCAGATCTGGAAATCAGGTAAGACGGCAAGAGGAGCCCCATCTTGCTCCACGCGCCCCAAAATAATAAGACCTCCCTGAAAATAAGGCCAAGTGCTTATTTTGGGGTTCAAAAAATATAAGACAGGGTCTTCTTTTCGGGGAAACACAGTATGTAAATCTCGGTTCAATTTTACAGTACTCAAAAACCTAGGCTTGTTGTTTTTACGCAATTCTCTCATAAGCATACTTCCATTTTTTCTTAAAAACAACTTTTTTTGTTTCAGTAAAGCCTGGATGTAAGAGACCGATCGGGGGAAAAGTATATCCATCAAGTTAGAATATCTGTTAAATCCGAATTTATGCATAGATTTCATTTACATCATTTGCATAATCATCCAAATGATGTAAATTAATATAAAAACCATCAACTACATAATGATATAAATTGATATAAATGACAAATACAGATTGCCAATTGCTTCAGAAACAGTGGTCTGGTCCTTTGAGATTAAAATCCAAATAAAATGTCCGTGGAATCTAAAGTTCATTAAGTAGAGGTCCAGGGGATCATGGTTTTACAGCTAGGAAGAGGAAACTTTTCACTTGAGCATGAATAGTTCAAGCTCTAGAGTTCAAAACAGATGTCAGTTTTCATATCCAACCTATTGATTATTCCAAGGACTAATTGGAATTTCTTCTCCTTAACCTCATATTCCAACATCTGACTAGGTTTTGTTTTTTTTAACATGGCCAGACTTTTCTATTTATGTACTACCTTTTTCTGAACACAGGGAAAAAAGAAAGTTGTGTGGCTGTAGAGGGAATTGTTTATCTTTACACTAAGAAGTGGTATATGAATGGAATATGTTTGAGATCAGTCTACTAATGTCAAAGTGTCATGTAAGACTCAGCAATTACTGCAGAAAGTAGTTTGCCCTTTAACCTCCATTCCAATTCCCCCTCTGAAAATCAGTGTTATTGAGGGTCAACTTAGTTATATGGCTAGGAGTATCAATTGACAAGTTTTGTTTGCAGATAACCTTTCCTGGGTAGAGGCAATCTAACTATAGTGAAACCACAGTTAATGGTTTTCTGTTATTCCTGATTGTCCATTTTATTTACACATATGTGACTTTGTCAATTTGAGTCATTTGTGTAATGTTAAAATTCTATAAACTGCCATGGATGTTGTAAGGTAAAGTAAGCTAAAATAAAACAATGTAACTTAATTGCTTTATCCAACCTTGGATGCAACAGACTTTGTTGTTTTGAAGGCTATCTCAACAGAACTTGCATCCCATGTCTGCTAAGTAGAGGTTCATTAAATTGAGGCTTCACTGTTCTGTAGTTCCTATAATGATATCTCAAATTTTGATTATTGTAAAGAACTATATTTGTGTTTTTACGGAATTACAGCTGGTATAGAATATGATAGATTTATATATATATAAATATAAATATATATATGTATGTATGCATGCATGCATGCATGCATGCATGCAATTGGGATGGCATGTATGTCCTTAAAACAACTTGGTGAATCAGAATGCTTGACACAGTGCCTTCTTCATAATGCGGGGGATAAGCTTAGATAAACTTAGATGATCACTAAGTTAATTCACAAAGACCTTGCTATAAGCAACACAGTATAATCTTCACTTATAATAATTGCAGTTTTGTTTTCCCACTGAAATCCATAAAATGACTACTGTTGTATTGTTCAAATCTATAGTCCCCAAACTCTCCATTGGGGCACCCCAGGGCATCTCATGAACAAGGTCACTGTGGGGTTATTAATTACAATTTTGGTCTAAGGGTTCTGTGAAAAACATACTGAGACACTAAGGAAATTTTGGAACCTCTCTAAGTGCCTCTGGCTTTTTTTGAATGAATATAATGGGAAAATTATTTCGTTTGTTTTTCTTCTCCCTTTTATAAATCTGTGGTGTTTTAATGCATTGGTTTCATCTGTGTTTATGTGTGTACATCTGTATAAGTAATATATATGCATGTAAAGCATGTATTTAACTTTTGTGATGACTACACAGAAAATGGTATAAAAATACACTTAGCAGATCCAGTAGAAATTAAATAGGCCAAATAGACTCTTTTCATTTTTCCATTAATTATGTTTACAACACAGTGTCCCCAAATTCTGAAGTTTTGGAAACTAACTCGTTAAAAAAGCATCTTCATAGATGATGTCGTCAAGCTTCTCCAATTTCTGTGAATCCACTGCACATACATGCTAAGCTTTTGAGCTGATTTAAAACATATTTTAATGTAGGTACTGCAGGGACACAAGAAAACCTATGCTGTCTTTTGCTATTTGAATAAACTGAGAAATAATTGGGGCAAAAAAAAAAATCAACACAGTTGTATTTTTTCCAGCAAAGTAGAATAATTAGATCAACTATGTTTTTTTAAACAACTTTCTTCTGGAATTTTCTGGATGCGATAAGCTTATTTGTAAGTACTGTAAAGTGGATAAAATATCCGTCTACCGTAGTAGCGTTACTAGAAATTTACTGAAGAATCTGATTCCTGAAAGGCTACTTTAATATATTTCCCAAAACCGAATGCCTTTAGGACCACCAAGAGAAAAAACTACTTTTATTTCGTTGAAATTGTGTTTTCATAATTTTAGAGATGATATTCTGTCTGCCTCTAAATGTATTAACCTCCTAAAGACTTTTGCTCTAATATAGAGAGTGATCAAAGAGAGAGAGATTTGGCAGGTCCTCTTGGAGATGTCCTACATTCACTCTATACTTTATTTTATTTATGAATTGTTCCAGACCAACATTAAAAACCAGAATGTATATATTTGGTATTGGCCTACATCTAGGATATTGCTGTAGAGCACTAATGTAGATATTTAGATGGTCCTTCCCTCTGAGGGTTTTTTTGCAAGAATTTTACCTTCAGACTCAGTGCAGGAAGACGTACATCCCAAAGGGAAGAAGAAACCATGTATAAACCATGTACTAAAAAAACCAGAAACTCATCTTTAAAGTGGAAATGTGTGATATGTTATAAATAAATGCATAAATTACAGAGCTGTACTCCTTTGGAACTAAAAGCAAACTTCAAAGCATAATTTGCGATATTAGTTTACAGTTTTGTAAATCTATAAAGCGTAGATGTTAAAAATAGTTCAATAGTCCGCTACAGATTTCATGGTGAGAGAGGAAACAAATAACATGGATATCTAGAGGGATTTAATTTCATGTTTATCAAATTGAGACTTTATGCTGAGGCTGTTTCTAACTTTGGACTTGTAGGAGGATGGAACTTACGGCTATCACAGAAATTTCACTCATAACATCTAGAAAAAAAAATAAATGAAAAATTGCATTATTATTTAGTCAGCTACCACTTATTTTTCAAACTAGTGGTTTATCTCTCTTTTGAATTACCTAGGTAGACAGGAATAACATTTCCTATGTGTTTGGAATAGGTTGGGCATCTGTTTTGGCCACTGCGCATATTGTGATTACAGCTTGGGATCCTGTAAACCAAAAACCTCTTTACTTTTCTTCCACCCACAAATTGTTTTGAGTCTGTGTAACTTTGACCTCAAACTCACAGTATCTTAAGACAGATCTTGCCTCAAGCGGGCTATTATTGCATCTGTAAAATACAGATGGGGAATCTTTAGCAACTGCAGCCTAATTTTACAAGCTCTGAATTATGTGCTACATTCTGTCCTGTTTATTATTTTCCAAGGGACTATGGAAAGATTGCACCTCTACTGTTGTAAACTTGAATGATAAGGTGTTGGCTTAGTATTGGTGGAGCCTAAATACAATTTATGAAACACTTGGTGATTTCTGCCAACATGCAGGTAGTCCTTGACTTACAACCATAATGGAACCAACCTGCCCATCATAAGCCATGACAGTCATAAAGCAGATGAACCATGTGACCAATCTG
Source organism: Stegonotus admiraltiensis (assembly GCA_032468215.1). Classification (NCBI taxonomy): domain Eukaryota; kingdom Metazoa; phylum Chordata; class Lepidosauria; order Squamata; family Colubridae; genus Stegonotus; species Stegonotus admiraltiensis. Next base: position 151,707 of record JANHZT010002714.1, on the reverse strand, counting down.
ATTTTACAACCTTTTTTGCCGTGGTTGTTAAGTGATCCAGTTGTTTGCTGTATAGGGTGCTTTTGCCAAAAAACAAAGTAAATGCTGGTTTTCAACAAAAACATTAGAAATTGTGGTCACATGACTGCAGGATGCTACAAATAGCCAGAAAGGTGGCCCAGTTGCCGAGCACCTGCAATGCGGGTGAAGGGGGGATAGCCATTGGAACTTCAGAACCAGGTTGAACTACTTTTTGAGGCCAGGGGAGTTTCGAGAACTACCTGTATGGTGCCTTTTATCAGTGTATTTCCATGCTATGTGTATATGCTTCACAATTATCAATCTGGTTTAATATTTTTTTTTTAATCCAAAAAATGTAAGATGGTCCTGCTGACTCCTCTGTTACAAATGGAAGTACCATCGCTCCTGCCCCAGTTCTGAATGATGATGATCTGGATATATTTGGCCCAATGATCTCTAATCCTTTGCCAGCCGCATCTATACCATCTGCCCAGGTAAGGTGCAAAAACTATTTAACATGGTAGTTGACTTTGGAGTTTGTAATAGAAGCAACAGAAGGACAAAATATTTATGTCAGTGTTTGGCACGCTATCAAGGTTACATTGGGAGCTAGGGATACAATAGAGAATACATGGTTAAAGTAGTATATTGCAATGTCAGTGTCCAGGTAATCCTCAAGTTACGGCAGTAATTGGAAATTCCATTGCTATACAATGGGGTCATAAAGCATGAGATCACATGGCAACATGACTTAGTAATGATAATCATGGCTGTGCCCGACTCCATCATTAACAGAATACAACTGGTCATTCGGTAAGGGCCCATCCTGATCCACGCCCCAGGTCTCTACTTCAACCCCAACATTGGATTTGCTGAGTACTGTTGTGCAGAGCAGCCAAAAGGGCACTCATGGAGGGGGGTGGATATAGACATGAGTTGTGTGCTCCTCTGGTCATAAGTGCGGGTGAGCTGCCTACTACCCAAATTTTGATCATGTGACTATGCAGCATCCATAATTTTAGGAACCAGGTGTAAGGATCATTCTCTCAGTGCTGTCTTTAACTTCGAACAGTTGCTAAACAAATTATTGTTAAGTGAGGATACTTGCATGCTAATGTTAAGGTGTAATATCTGTTGCAATTTACAGTACCTCTCTCCCTCTACAGCAGCACTAAGGAAAAATTTAATAGCTCATTGGAAAGAGGTTAAGAATGTTTGCCCTTGATACTTCAATCGAGGCTCCCCAAAATTAGTGGTTACCAATGAAACACATTATATTTTTATCTTGCATTATAAAATTAATGTAAGGTCAAACATAGCTCCTTACATCAGAAGAACAACTGGAGATTATTTGAAGAAGCCTTTATTTCACTCATCCTTCGCTAGAATAATGAGCTATTACCCTAGGTGCCAGTTTACACCTTACAAATTGAAGAAAAGATGAACATATCATTAAATTGTAATAATTTCTAATTTTCAAACTAATTGATCTGTTACTTTTTCATCATTCCTGTGCAGAGGCAATGCAAAACTGATTGTGATTATGATAGGGATGTGTGTCTCTTTTTTTTAAACACACCTACAAACTTTGGGAATCCAACCTTTATAAACTATATGAGACTTTATTTCCATGAATCTTATTAATTAAGAATAAGCAGTTTACTTACTTAGAAGCCAATCCAGTTCATTGAACTACAATTGCGAAAAACTGACTCACGGTGAAAATTTTGTTCAGTATTTTAGTTGTAAGTTCCTTTTTTCAAATATTTCTTTAAATCACTTGAGGAAAAGGGCAGAATTGAATTTTCACTTAATGATAATTTCTTCTGAAGAAGTAAGGCATTGTAAAGTGGATCCCAAAAAGAATTCTAGCGGTAACATGAAAGTAAGTTAGGGACTTTTTAAGGAAGCCACAAAATATTGATGAAAGAGTATAAACTAACATAAAATGCCCATGTGATCTTAATCTAGCCAGTTTCCAGATATACACATATAAACAGAAAATATAGCTTTTATATCTTTATTGCAAATAATACACTTGCTGCATAAAATATGGAACTATTCTTATTTTTATATTTTTACTGTAGCTATTGTGACATGCAAAGAATATGCAATTTAAATGCATTGATGCTGGTGTTATTTAAATTCATAAATAAATTTGTGATACGAATATTTGGAAACTTTGCTACTTGTCTCTGAAGTTGCTATATAATTTTGAACAACATACTTCTATCTCCACTGGTTGATTTTCATCAGTCTTTGACTTTTATTTCCCAGAATGCTTCCACCAACCCAGCGGCTGCCACGTTATCTGCTGCATCTGGAGATCTTGATCTGTTTACTGAACAAACAAAATCGGAAGAGTCAGCAAAGAAACCACTCTCCAAGGATTCCATCTTGTCCCTATATGGCACGGGCACTCTTCCCCAGCAGAATGTCCCAGGTAAATTACCTGTCTGATCTACTTCCAGCATGCATTATTTAAAAGATTACTAACAAACCTGTAGCTATGTCTTCTCCCTAGGGAAAAAGATGCTCATGTAGAAATGAGTCTGGATTTACATTTTAAAAGTTATTATGAAATGCCCATCTAAAACAAATGCCCAGTCTTGAATATGTATTTGCATGTGTTTAAAGCAACTGAACGACGTATTCCTGAGCATTAAGTGCTCAGTAGCATGGGGAAATGAGGCATTTCATTGTCGTTAACTTTAGTCTCTTTTCCTTAGTGCTGCCTTCTTTTCATGTAGAGCTTAATTCAGAGACATACTTAATGGAAATTACAGCCTCCCATCTGGGAAGACTTCTCCAATGAATAGATACTGATTAAAATTCCTCACATTAGCACTGCAATTTGGCAGTTCAAATCTCACCAGGCTCAAGGTTGACTCAGCCTTCCATCCTGAGGTTGGTAGAATGAGGACCCAGATTGTTGGGGGCAATATGCTGACTCTGTAAACTGCTTAGAGAGGGCTGTAAAGCACTGTGAAGCGGTATATAAGTCTAAGTGCTATTGCTGTTAAAAAGACATTGCTAGTCACTATTGTTGTATTGCTACTGCAATACTATTGCGTTAAATTACTATTACTATAATAATGTCCACTAGTATAGCTCTGCCATTGGGATTAAATTCAGGATGTCCTAAATCAGATGTAATATACTGCTGCACTTTGATATAATTAATCCCCAAAACAGTGGAGGAAGGGATGGAGAAGAAAAGAGATTTCTATACAAAAAAAAGAACATTAAGTAAGCCGCAAACCGTGCACGATAAAAGAACTGTGTGAGTGTGTAAAAATATTCAGAAACAGAAATGAGCACTGCACCTTAAAGTCAGCTACAACTAGCAGTGTAAAGTCTGCAGGGACTCCTTTATCTTTACCTTTTATTCTGAAACAAAACATGATGAACAAATAGACAGCTTAACAACAAATGTCAATCAAGAAAATAAAGGAATTAAGAGAGATGACATGACTCTTGAAGTAAAAGCTTCTGCTTGTAAAGTAAAATTGATTTAAGAAGCTGCTGTTTATGGGACTTCGGGTGAAGCAGAAAAAAATCTACATCCAGACATTTCCCTAACAGACTAAATTTGTTGTATTAACAATTCACTTAAATGTACGCTATTTGCATGAGCTTCCATTTGTATAGTAATGCAAATTACATCATTACACAAATGATGTAAATTAACATGGGTTACATGGAGGATTTGTATTTAACAGATATTTGAGACTTGGGACTAAATCGACATCCCTCTCCCCCCTCTCCCCTTAGGCTAATTCTGTCAAAGTTACTATGTTAGGAAATATTTTCACCTTTAAAAATATCAATTATTGGAAATTGTTCTGATTTCATTAGAACAGAAAAACAGTGTAACTACATAGAATGTAAGGTAACTTTACAATTGAAGTGAGTAACCATTGCTTTTTTGATTTGGTCTAGACCACACACACAATGACATGCCAATCGGTGGGGGGCAAGGAGAGTAGAGCCAAACAGAAGTTGGGCTGCCACTTTTTTTTCCTGATAAGTTATTTTCCCATTTATTACTGCAGGTAGAAATCTTCTGCTTTGGCCAGAACTGCTGACTGATTTTTTTCTCCAAAAAGTTGAAGTTTGATTTAGAATCAATTAAAATTAAGCTAAGATTTTCAATTGCTGCTTTAGAAAAACTGTAGATAATTAAAATAGTTCACCACTAAGGAGTTTGAGAGAAGCTGTTCCTCAAAATTCACTAATTGCCAGTAAATTGATTTTCTCTATCTCATCTGGTATTAATAAGATGAAGCTAACCTGCTAAAGGGCAGAAATGGAGGCTATTGTTGGTTTGTCTATTAATTCCTCTCTGCCTTGGCTTGAAAATAATGTAGTTGCAAGGCTTTTACTATCACAGTTCCATTATCCCTGGTTTCCCAGATCTGTGCTTGGTAAATAAGATGATACCTCATTATTCATGGTTAAGGGCTCATGTTCCAGCAGTTTTTGTAAGTTTCGATCAGTATATCTTGCATGTTTTTGGAATATAAAGTAATAGATGTGCATGTAAAGTAATAGAAAAAAATGTGGTTCCCCCCCAGCTTGTTAGACTGGAAAAGAAGCCCTACAAAATAATAAAGCCCACCCACCCCCAGGCCATATTATAGAGTTAACTTTATATAGTGAGAGAATGAGCAAAGGATCAAAGGAAATATGAAAGCTGGCCAGAGGAAAAGGAAAATTGGTTTCCTATCCTGTTAATGAGTGCAATATCTCCAAACTCACACTGTACATCACCATACTCTTCCCTAATTGCTTATTAACAGTTTTTATAGTCTTCCTCAATCTAAAAACTCTACACTCAGATTGCAACATGCATGGAAGATAAATATGGCTTTTTAAAACATCTTATAATGAGCCACCTGGGGGAAAGTTTTCCCCATCCTTCCCTAGCCTTATTTGGATAGCCATGTTGGACAAATGTGAGCTTTGACTGGCGTAAACCTCCTCTTTTCCTTTCCACTCCTTTTGCCCCAAATAGGAGTCTTCATGGGGGCCCAACCGCTGCCCTTTGCTGCCCAGCCCTCAGCTCATTTTCCAGCGTTTCCAGCCATGGGAGGCCCTGTGCCCATGCCTGTACCGGTGCCAACAGCCCCCACAATGATGGGAAACATGATGGCCCCACCAGTGCCTGTAATTGGACAGAATGTAGGCATGATGGTGGGCATGGGGATGCCGAACGGCTTTTCAGTCACTACACAAACTGCTGGTTTGGGACTCCCTCAAAGCATTGGTGGGTCCCAAGGAACAGTATTGGGACAGATACCCCAGCCACAGAAATACGGCATGCAACCGCAAACACAGCAAACTCAGTGGAACCTTTCACAGGTGAGTATGCGCTTTTGCTGTTCATTTGGGAGAGAACATGGATGGCTGGAGAATTTAGGGGTAGGATTCAAATGTCAGTAGTTGGGATTAATTAAATAGGGAAAAAATTAATCGAAGCATTACATTAAAATAAGAAAATTAGCTACCAAAGATATTTGAAAAATCTTGATTTTTTCCCCTCCTTTTAGTTGAGAAATAGTAACCGTGTTACTACTTCTACTTTTTCTACTTCAGAAAATTAAGTGCAGATCCATGCTTTCTTCCTGGTCCATCATTCACTGCTAGCCTCTCATTCCCAGCCCACTGGAAACACATCCTGCACTGTTTATTTCAAATAAAAAACTGTTGTTTTTAATCAGAACTGTCTTGAGCCCTTCAGAGCAGATGGCAGCCCCAGTTCTGATCGGCTGCAGCGCCTGGCCCACCCTCTCTCTCTCTCTAGCATCTGGTTGCTGCCCTGGGAAGCTGTTTCATCTTGGGCTGTTGCTAGGCAATTACTGACTTTTTAAAAATCTTTTTTAGACTTTTTTTTTGTATGTGGATGACCCAGTGATGTAATGCCAAGCTTGTGCACTCTCCTAAAAGCTCATAATTCATTCAAACCTTACATTTCTGAGAAGGAACCCTTTCAGTTTCTACCCAGCCTTGCTTTCCCATTCCCTGCCAATAGTAGCTTTGTTTTCCCCCCCAGCATTTTTAAATTACAACCTAGCAACATTGCTACTTCTTTTCTGTAAAGCCTACTACAGGTAGTCCTCCACTTATGACCACAATTGAGCCCAAAATTTGTTGCTAAGTGAGACATTTTTAGTGAGTTTTTTCCCATTTTATGACCTTGCTTGCTACAGTTGTTAAGTGAATTGCTGCAGAAATTAAGTTAGTAACAATGGTTTGTTAAGTGAACCTGGCTTCTGCGTTGACTTTGCTCCTCAGTCACAAAAAGTGATCACATGATCCCGGGACACTGCATAAATATGAGTCAATTGCCAAACATCTGAATTTTGATCACGTAACCATAGGATCACGTACAACAGCCGTAAAAATGGTCATAAGTCACTTTTTTCAGTGCCGCTGTAACTTTGAAAGTAAGTCAAGGACTACCTGCACAAATTTGGGGTATTAATATGGCCTATGACAATTTCCTTTTTCTTTTCCTTTTTTTTTTTTTACATTGGTTCCTGGATTGGGTCTTTTCATTGTGCTTTTTCACCGTGATTCTAACAGCCAGCTTCTCGTCCAAAACACAGTTGTAATTTAAGAGAACGGAGGACCGAATATGACATATAAACCCTTTGAAGATGCAGGTGGCTAATGTCCTGTCTCTTCCATGCTCCAAGTCCATATATCCTGAAGATGGGCTAAGCTGACTGGAGCTAATAAGGTTTTCAAGTCAAACATCCTTTCTGGTGGATACTTTTGGGAAAGGCCTCTAGAGGGATGGGAAAGCAAGGTCTGATCCAATAATGCTAATAGGTTTTCAGAGCAAGAGAGGCCTTGCAGTATGATGTGCTTTCTCAGCATCCAGTCGTTTGCACTCCATTCTAATCCTGATACTTTGGGTTTTTGATAATCTATCCAGATTTACATTCTGTTAAATCTAAGCAGCTCAGGGCTTGTAATATCTTTGATTCCAGATTCATGGGCAGAATCACCCAACACTAAAGTAATGGGAATTATCTCATTTTATCTTCTGCCGTCTGTGCCCAATTGGTTTGGACTTGTTTGTTCCTTTTGCTTTCTTCATCACTAGTTTTATTTTCACATCTTCTCCTATTTTTTT